>JASVEL010003479.1:0-176037 GCA_032618575.1 Nicotiana noctiflora
AAACATGACAAAGAGATGGCCAAAAACCACTGACAGATTTAGGAAGGAGATTCTCTATTAAAAAATAGCTCAAAACATATATATAAGGCAGACATTCAAAGGCAACTCCAGAGAACATTGCTACTGATTAAACACCAGAGAGAGACTGGTAGCACACTTGACACATTCTCTCCTCAGTCCGAGCTTGGGACCAGCTGATGACACGCGGAGATACAACGGTCACCTAAGCACAAATTGTCGCAACAAGTAAATCAAAACACAAAAGGAAACACAAGAACCATTGCTGGGGTCAAGGCACGACAAAATCATATTAAACAAACAAAACAGACTCAATGAAGATAATTAACCTCGTCCAAAAAACAGCCGAGAAAACAACCTGGAAATATGATGGATTATACAAATAGGAAATGAATACTGTGAGGAACAGACTGGGCAGTGACCTATAGGTTGAAAGGAACTGTTGCGAGTGCATTTGGGTCAATGACTGTACTTAGGGATACAAAGTGAGAGGCAGAGAACTACCTAGGAGAGGAACTAGGTTAAATTCATGACTCAATCGCAAAACAAACAAAGAAATTGAAACGATAGGCAATGACCTTCTAGATCACGTTCATAACCGAACGAAATGGACGACAAATTCACACACGTCAAAATCGAGATTCAATATCATGGCGCTAGAATACTGCTGCAAATGTTACATTTTTGGCACTGTTGATTTCTATATAACATACTAATACAAAGCTACTAATTAGGCACACCTCCAGAACGAGACAACGCAAGGACCTCCAACGAGCAAAAGCTCACATGGCAAAATGTATCCGATCCTAACTTAGACGAGCCTCACAGATATTAAGACACATGGTTATCAGGTGACTTCCAAATTCTATATCTCACAACTGAGATTTGTTTGGAACAGGTATCTACATGAAAGGAATAATCAGTCAAATGTTACATGAAAGGTATTTATATCAGACTCAAGGTACAACCTATGACACAATATTTTCATAGATATGGGTTGACCTTCCTGAGGCAATAAGCCTCGTGGTATTCAACGCATGCTTTTGGATCGACCTTCAAAGCCCAAAAAGCGGGAAGTGACAGCATGTCAAATGATATTAAGGGGCTTTTGAATCCACTTTTCTATCTCACAGCTAAAGTATTGTCTGAAACAGGAACTTACATGAAAGGACTTCACAGCAAAACATTACCATCCACAGCATTCTACATCAGTTTGATTACACAATTGCAGACTGACACTTGAGCATTATCTGCAACGTCATCGGACTTCACAGCAAAACATTACCATCCACAGCACTCTACATCAGTTTAATTACACAATTGCAGACTGACACTTGAGCATTATCTGACACTTGAGCATTATCTGCAACGTCATCGGAAACCCCCCACACACATGACACCTCGTTATCAGGATTGCCATGGAGTTGATTCCCATTGCAGATTGATATTTGGATGTGCTCTGCAGCATTCACAAAAATCACACAAGCTGACGAAGCCACCAAGCAATAGTAAAGAATACTATGTTTCAGGCAGGCAAGAACTTCTTAAAGATGATGAGAATACACAAGGATCACCAACTTTCCAGATAATAAATTCTTAAGACGCTTGAATACACAATTTGGGGCCTGGCTAAACGCGAACCTCTTATTTAGTTGAATGTTGAGTTGGAAGTCACTCAGAGACATCAAGGAGAAGTTTTCCACTGCAAGGGTGTATCATCATTGCATTGGAGTAGACGTGAAAAGAAAAAAAGGACTACAATCCCTCCAATACTGGAAATTTGGATGCAGTCTGCAAGCGTCCATAGAGACCGCACACATCAATATCGTTTTCCCAATGTTGCCATGATGACAAGTTTGACCACCATTGCAAACTGATATTTGCACTGGTCTTGCAGCATCCATGAAAAGCTCACAAGCAAATAGTGAAGAGTTCATGTTGTGCAGCAGTGAATGGAAGCATTTCTAGACATCAATAATGAACCAAATCTCCAATGCAAAGGTGTATCATCACTAAAATGGAGCGGACATGGAAGGAAAAACAAGCTTAGTCTGCACCGCATTGAAACCTCACAGGTCAAATCAGAAACTTCATCCATGAAAATCTATTAAGATGCCATCTACACCATCCATGAAAATCTAGTAGCAATAGCAAACAGTGAAAGAGTATCATACTGCAACCAAATCTCCAATGCAAAGGTGGATCATCACTAAAATGGAGCGGACATGGAAGGAAAACAAGCTCGGAAGGTAGTCTGCACCGCATTGAAACCTCACATGTCAAATCAGAAACTTCAATGGTCCACTATTAAGATGCCGTCTACATCATCCATGAAAATCTAGTAGCAATAGCAAACAGTGAAAGAGTATTATACTGCAACCAGGGAAGGAGAGGGATGGAATATCGGCTGTTTTTTGAGGATATATACCGGGTAAGTAGAAAGCACATACTGAAACTGCATATCCATATACTGCCGGGCAAAGCACTAAACTCTAATACTGCGCTAGGAGCCATCAATAACGAATCAATATGATCTTCAATAAATCGCAGCAGATGTGAGACAGACTGCAATCCCTTATATCATCAAAAACATTGGTGAAATTCTTCTAACTGAATATCAAAATTTCTAATTACCAATTGCACGATAAGCGAGCACAACTGCCTGAAACTTCTCAGCCGACTTGCCAATACAAGCTGATAACACATCTTGAGGCCTTTTATAGCCACGCTTTCTTGATAAGTAACATTAACTGTAATCAGACACGACCACAAAGATAAACAACAATGACAGATTTAAAGAAGCACATGTTCCCATCCTAATTGCTCAAGATAAATAACAAGAAACACTCAAAAAAAGCTCCAGAAATCATTTGCATGAACAAAAAAGGGACAACTATAATTGCACACTTGACACCTTCCCTCCTCCTTATTCCGGGCTTGGGACCGGCTGATTTGACAGGCGGAGTTACAAGGGTCACCTAATTACCTAAACAACTAGCAACAGGTAGACCAAAACCACAGGAGAAACACAAGGAGAAACCACAGTTGGTATCATGACAAGACAAGCCAAGATCATATGTTGAACAAATAAAACAGACTTCAACAAAATGCATCACTCAAGACGAACAATCTGGAAATAAGTTTGGATTTACACAAACAGAAATGAAGACTGGGAGGAACAGACCGGGTAGCAACCTCCTAATTAAAAAAGGAACAAATTGACGGAATTGTTGAAGAATGGATACAGATCTACGACTGTACTTAGGATACAAAGTGAGAGACACATGTCTACCTAGGAGAGAATATAGGATAGATTGACGATTCAATCACTAAACAAGAAAAAAAGAACTGAACCAATAAGACTTAGACTTGGCAATGACCTTCCAAGTAAAATTCATAACTCAAGGAATTGAAGGACAAAATCACACAAGTCAAAATGGAAATTCAAGGTCTTTGTGCTAGAATAATGTTGCAAATTCCATTATCCTAGAAAATTCTCACAACTTAAATTAGAGGTTGAAACAGACTCATGGTGCTGGAATACTGCAAACCATTCTGTGATAATGCAGCAGAACAAATACTTAGCTCCTTATGACTCCATGTAAGATTGAAAAGGGATTTGTTTTTTTTCACTTATAAGCTTTATAATACAATTACCTCATTCTCACAAAAAAGATAATGAGGCAGTGGATACACTCCTCACCCCACCCCCAAAAGAAAATCTCATCCTACAAAACAATGATGGAACCTCACCCGCCATAGAAAAATCTCATCTAGCCAAGTGACAAAAGCAAACTCTTCCTCGAGACTCTCGCAAAGCCGAAACTCCAAAGGACTACTTCCACATCAAAAAACCTTGTTTAAAGCAACAAAATCAATTCACAACACCTCACTCTAGTGTAAGCAGGAATCAAAAACAAGTTGCAGGTACAAATTCC
Source organism: Nicotiana noctiflora (assembly GCA_032618575.1). Taxonomy (NCBI): domain Eukaryota; kingdom Viridiplantae; phylum Streptophyta; class Magnoliopsida; order Solanales; family Solanaceae; genus Nicotiana; species Nicotiana noctiflora. Next base: position 3,957 of record JASVEL010003479.1, read on the forward strand.
ATAGTGCCTGCTGATAGCCCATTACAATGTCAACATTCTCAAACGAATATAAAATCACATATGTGTTCGACCGCGTCATTGAATATCAAATGATATGAGAACCTATAAGCTGGGCGTCCATGTTCCTTTTTCCCTTTTGATGAAGGAAGGTATCTCTCCTATAAGGCTGGGGGGATCCTTCCACACAGAAGATATAATAAGACTCACTCAGATCAAAAAGCTCAATTGACAGCACATATGCTTAGACCGCATTGCATACACTCCCTGAGAAAAATCACATGGTATCACGTCCCTCTCTAGTTCCATCCTCTAATCTCACAGTAAAAGACTTTTATAAAAGCAGCTACGCGAGAGAAATGATTATCCAAACACCGGTTGCACTAACAAACCCAACCTAACATGGAATGCACTTCAAATTTCCTAAACAAGCCATAAAGACTTTACCCTGCCCATCTAGGATCCGAATCGTTCAGGCAAAAATAGCAGATATGATAGGACAGTTCCTCCAAAGAAAAGCCAGCAGATGTTGAAAAGCAGAGTCCCCGGACTATAATACAGGTGGTTGCTTTGTTTGATTTTTCCTTTACCATCTCATTCCTCCAAAAGGGGAAGAAAAAAGACCGAGCAGTAAGATATTGCTCACTGGAAACCCTGCAACAAAATCCACATCAGCCCATTATAGCATAATATTGCGAAAGCCAGTCAACATCCACCAGTCCTTAACAGGATTGTCTTCTACAGAAAGCTGACGTATAGAAAAACATTTGTGAAAGCTAAAGCCAAGAACAAAATGTAAAAGCTTCAGTCAGAAAATAACGAGGTATCATGCAATCTGAAAGAGAGAATCATGCAACGGAAGAGACCACAAGAATCCCAAATTTTGCAACATATGTACTAGTACATAACCACCCTTTGGGGTCAGGTTAAAGATAGGATAACATCACATCAGCAAAAATTGAAATCTCGACATCATTAACAAGAACAAAAAATCCACACTGCTGTATGACCCGGTGACTGCACAGAAGAAAGGCCCGGTTAAATACATAGTTGGCCAAACCATACCACCGAAGAATCATCAGAGATGCCAAAGACACATGACGAAAAAAGCCTTTTCCTTGATAACCTTCGCATTCACATACAAAAATAAAAAAAAGAGAGTACATGACCTTTTCTACAGGATGTGAGCCAGGTTTTTTTACAGGTACTATTGATCAGTTTCAGATTAGTGAATCGAGCTCTTTCTGGGGCAAACGCAGTTCAAATGGTAATGTGTTCATGGAGAAAAAAGTTTGGAGGGGCTCTTTTACAGATAGCGTCTACAATAGCTAACAGTTTGAAGCAAGTCTTCAAATGAATGAACATACAAAACATAATAAGCAAGAGAGAGAGAGAGAGAGAGAGAGAGAGAGAGAGAGAGAGAGAGAGATCTACCTAATTGAATAGTTTGAAACAAATGAACTCATACAAAACTCTAAGCACTAAAACCCCTCTGCTTCCTCGTGAAGACATTGATTGATTGATCAGAGTCTACGAGATCTAAGATGTTCCTCTCTTCCAGTTAAAGCAGCCATCACTATGATTACAGAATGAAACTGAACTTAAAATCGGAATACCATAAAAGCCTAAAGAAACGCAAATTGACGAACAAGGCCACGCCATCAGGAAAGAATTCACTGCTCTAAGACCCAACAGCAGCAAGCACAGAAAGAAGGAAGAGCTTAGTGCAAATCTCGTGAACCCATACCACCTTGGAAATTACTAGAGATGCCAGATAAAAAATTGAAAACGCCCTTTTCTCGAAGCCTGAAATATCCAGATTGCAGTGCAAGCACCAAAAGAAAACCAAGAGACAGTGTGCACACAATATGTAACAGCAACCTTTGAAATCCCAAATATAATCCTCTATTACGGTCACCATGTGCTATACAACAAACAAAACCAAGCTGGCGCGACAAGCAGAAAAGATGGAATTGCGTAGCAAGTACACCAAAAGAAGAGTAACACTTATATGTGATCTCATATCATCGATGAACATAAGCATCTGACTTGAACTAAAAATGGCAGCAGAATACACTATGCACACTTGTGAAAAGATTTTAACTTAGTTGGGAACTTCCATATAACACCAGTTTTGATAAAAGGTTAATTCGATACCTACAGTCAAAGACCTGGGAACTTGCCCTTATATCCTTCATAACTGACGCCATACCTAGGTATGGGACCGAACAAGATCACTAGATATCAGGGTAAAAGAAGTTGATGCAAGGAAAAAACCAATATTAGCATCAAAATCAGCAAATTAGATGAAAGTCAAGATATGAAATCCAAGTACATGATAGCTCCACATTGGGGTTTTGCCCTGCATGTGACACATTCGGTACAATCAAGGAGGGACTCACTCACCATGAAGATCCAAGTCAGCATGGTAGCGTTATTGCTAGTTCAGCTTGTATTCTGATTCAATAAGAAGTTTTGTGAAGTTCCAGGGGAGTGGATAGCTCAGGCAGTGTGGCAAAACAGTGTCCACCAGTGCGCACAAATAGAAGAAGAAGCTCATGTAACTGCTGTCCATTGTTGCAACTCCAAATAGAACTGGAATTTGATGCTAACATAGAAACACCATTTCCGATCATCAAGGGAAAAATAAACACAGTACTAATTGCATAGTGGAGTCTCACAACAAAACCATCTGAACCAACCCAAAATCTAACAGCATGCTTCATTCCCCAAATATTGCACCAAGATGGATCTCACCAGCTTTCAATTTCATCAGAGTCCCACATGCCGTAATACACAAGAAAACGGTCAAGGATGAGAACAACAAAATAAACTACACATGGAAGGAAAGCAAAGATAAGAACATTGAGAAACCAATGTAACTAGAGAAGGTCACAAAAAGCAGCACGGAAAAGGGAAGTCTGCGACTGCGACTGCGACGGCTATTGGTAGAGGGTAACTAGCCACAATCCACCAGAAGGCCTTTCTTCTATAAACATTACCACGACCTGATCAACCAATGCCAATGATGAAATACAAAGAAGAAACTCTAATCAACAAAGAAGATAGAGGTAACAGATCTAATAACAAACAGGATCTCAAACCCAAAAAGAGAAAATTCAAAGAACTCCCAAAGCCCGACTGCCCGCTTGAATTGCTTGGGTCCAAGCTTAACTTCTCAACGAAACTACGAGAGAATTGCAAATCAGAAACCTATATCCCAACAGCTGCAAGCACAGAGTGAAGGAACAGTTAAGTGCAAAGTTGGGAAACCCCATGCCACCTATGAAATCACTAGATATTACACACGAGATCAAAAAAACCCTTTTTCAAAGCTTTGACAATATCTGGATTGCAGTGCAAGCACTTAACACCAACCTCTGAAATTTCAAAATCTAATGCTCTATCACTGTCACCATGTGTTCTACAGATCCATCCAACAAACAAAAGCAAGCTCGCATGATAAACAAAAGAAAACAGAAGCAGAAAAAAAGACATGCAGCAAGAACACCAAAAGTAGAGTAGCACTATATGGGGCTATATCAAAAGATCCAGATTTGAGTTTTAAGTACTTATCAGGTGTCCATACGCATAAGAGATCTCTCTCATAAGTTAAATAATCCAAGAACATAAGCATCTGGACTGAAAACAAAAAAGTGGCAGCAGAATAAACTGTACACACTTGTGAAAGATTCATCTCAGTCAACAATTTCCGTATTACCAGCAGTGTCGACAGAGAGAAGGGAATCACAATAATTAGGGAAGGAAACTGGAACAAAAGTCTCAATAATAAGAAGTCCGAACTACAGAAACCTCAACGCAAATCAGCAAGGAAACAAGCGGCTCCACAGAAAGCAGAATTCACTGCTCTAAGGCCCAATGGCTGCAAGCACAAATAGGAGGTAACATTTAAATGAAAAGCTGGTGAAACCCATACCACTAGGAAATCAGAAGAGATGAAAAAGATAAGATTGAAAAACCCCCTTTCTTGAAGCCTGACAATATCAAGATTGCAATGCAAGCACCAAAAAGACCAAGAAACCATGTGTAACGCATACTGGATCACCAACCTTTGAAATTTCAAAATTCAATCCTTAATTACTGTCACCATGTGCTCTACACACCACCCAACAAACACAAACAAGTTGGCCTGATAAACAACAGAAAACAGTAGCAGAGAAGATATGTAGCGAGAAAACCAAAAGTAGAGGAGCAGTTTATAGGGCTATCAAAAGATCCAGATTTGAGATGGAGTACTTATCAGGTGTCCAACCAGGTGTCCATAAGTATAAGAGAGATCTCATCAGTTGGATCATTGAAGAACATAAGCATCTGGAATGAAAAAACTGTAAATGGCAGCAACATATGCTACACACACTTGTGAAAAGATTTATCTCAGTCAACAATTTCCCTATACCAGCAGTTTTGACAAAGATAAGGTTATCACTATAATTAGGATAGAAAACTGGATTGAAAATCTCAATACTCAATAGAAGCCTAAACTACAGAGACCTCAATGACAGGCAAGGAAAACAAGGCAGCTCCATGCAAGGAGGAAGAATTCGCTTCTCTAGGTCCCACTGGCTGCAAGCACAAACAGGAGGTAAGAGTAAGCGAAAAGCCACCACTAGGAAGTCACAAGAGATGCCGGAGACAAGATTGAAAAACCCCCTTTCTTGAAGCCGGACAATACCAAGATTGAAATGCAAGCACCAAAAAGACCAAGAAACCGTGTGTAACATACTGGATCACCAACCTTTGAAATTCAGTATCCAATCCTTAAATTACTGTCACCATGTGGTCTACACATCCACCCAACAAACAAAAACAAGTTGGCATGATAAACAAAAGAGAACAGTAGCAGAGAAGATATGTAGCAAGAAACCCAAAGGTAGAATGAGCACTTTATGGGGCTATCAAAAGAAACAGAATTAAGATTGATACTTATCAGGTGTCCAACCAGGCATCCATAACCATAGGAGAGATCTCACAAGTTGGATAATTGAACATATGCATCTGGACCGAAGATGGAAAAATGGCAGCAGAATACAACTTAAAACACTTGTGAAAAGATTTATCTCAGGCGACAATTTCTGAAATGCCAGCCGTTTGGACAAAGAGAGAAGGGAATCACTATCATTAGGGAAGGAAACTGGAATGAATGTCAATAATTATAGAAGTCTGAACTACAGAAACCTCAATGCAAATAGGCAAGGAAACACGCGGCTCCATGGAAGACGCATTCACTGCTCTAAGGCCCAATGGCTGCAAGCACAAATAGGAGGTAACATTTAAGTGAAAAACTGGTGAAACCCGAACCACTAGGAAATCAAAAGAGATACCAGAGACAAGATTGAAAAACCCCCTTTCTCTCGAAGCCTGACAAATACAAAGATCGCAAGCATTGCAAGCACCAAAAGACCAAGAAACCATGCATAGCGCATGCTGGATGACCAACCTTTGAAATTTCAAAAATCCAATGTTAACTACTGTCAGTCTGTCACCATGTGGTCTACACATCCCCACAACAAATAAATACAAGTTGGCAAGATAAACAAAAGAAAACAATAGCATGTAGCGAGAAAACCAGAAGTAGAGGAGCACATCAAAAGATCCAGAATTGAGATTGAGTCCTTATCAGACGTACTTATCAGGCGTCCAACCAGGTGTCCATAACTATAAGAGATCGCATCAGTTGGATCATCGAAGAACATAACATCTGGAATGGAAAAAACTGAATGGCAGCAAAATATGCTACACACACTTGTGAAAAGATTTATCATCAGCCAACAATTTCCCTATGCCAGCAGTTCTGTTTTGACAAAGATAAGGGAATCACAATAATTAGGATAGAAAACTAGATTGAATATCTCAATACTCATAGAAGCCTAAAGTTTCAGAGACCTCTATGACCGGCAAGGAAAACAAGGCAGCTCCATGCAAGGAGGAATTCACTTTTCTGGAGCCCAATGGCTGCAAAGGACAAACAGGAGGTAACAGTAAGCAAAAAGCTGGTGAAACCCATACCACTAGGAAATCACAAGAGATGACGGAGACGAGATTGAAAAACCCCCTTTCTCGAAGTCTGACAATATCAAGATTGCAATGCAAGCACCAAGAGACTGTGTGTAACATAGTGGATCACCAACCTTTGAAATTCAATATCCAAACCTTAATTATTATTGTCAACATGTGGTCAACACATCCACCCAACAAACACAAACAAGTTCGCATGATAAACAAAAGAAAACAGTAACAGAGAAGATACGTAACGAGAAAAGCAAAGGTAGATGAGCACTTCATGGAAATCAAAAGATCCAGATTTGATATTGAATACTTACAGGCGTCCATAACCATAAGAGAGATCTCACAAGTTGGATAATTGAAGAACATAAGCATCTGGACTGAAGATGAAAAAATGGCAGCAGAACACACTACAAACACTTGTGAAAAGATTTATCTCAGGTGACAATTTCTGTATTACTAGTTGTTTGGATAAAGAGAGAAGGAACCACTATCAGTAAGGAAACTGGAACGAAGATCTCAATAATTATTGAAGTCTGAACTACAGAAACCTCAATGCAAATCGGCAAGGAAACACGCGGCTCCATGGAAAGAAGCATTCACTGCTCTAAGGTCCAATAATGGCTGCAAGCACAAATAGGACATTTAGGTGAAAAACTGGTGAACCCCGTACCACTAGGAAATCAAAAGAGATGCCAGAGACAAGATTGAAAAAACCCCTTTCTTGAAGCCTGACAATACCAATATTGCATTGCAAGCACCAAAAAGACCAAGAAACCATGCATAGTTCATGCTGGATCACCAACCGTTTAAATTTCAAAATCCAGTCCTTAATACTGTCACCAGGTGGTCTACACATCCCCACAACAAAGAAATAAAAGTTGGCGAGATAAACAAAAGAAAAAAGTAGCAGAGAAGATATGTAGCGAGAAAATCAAAAGTAGAGGAGCACTTATGGGGCTATCAAAAGATCCAGAATTGAGATTGAGTACTTATCAGGTGTCCAACCAGGTGTCCATAACTATAAGAGAGATCCCATCGGTTGGATCATCAAGGAACATAAGCATCTGGAATGAAAAAACTGAAAATCGCAGCAAAATATGCTATACACTTGCGAAAAGATTTACCCTCAAGTCAACAATTTCCCTACACCAGCAGTTTTGACAAAGATAAGGGAATCACTGTAATTAGGATAGAAAACTGGATTGAAAATCTCAAAACTCATAGAAGCCTAAAGTTTCAGAGACCTCTATGACCGGCAAGGAAAACAAGGCAGCTCCATGCAAGGAGGAATTCACTTTTCTGGAGCCCAATGGCTGCAAAGGACAAACAGGAGGTGACAGTAAGCGAAAAGCTGGTGAAACCCATACCACTAGGAAATCACAAGAGATGACGGATACGAGATTGAAAAACCCCCTTTCTCGAAGTCTGACAATATCAAGATTGCAATGCAAGCACCAAAACGACCAAGTGATCGAGTGTAACATACTGGATCACCAACCTTTGAAATTCAATATCCAAACCTTAATTACTGTCAACATGTGGTCTACACACCCACCCAACAAACAAAAACAAATTGGCATGATAAACAAAAGAAAACGGTAGCAGAGAAGATATGTAGCGAGAAAACCAAAGGTAGATGAACACTTTGTGGGGCTATCAAAAGATCCAGATTTGAGATTGAATACTTATCAGGTGTCCAACAGGCGTCCATAATCATAAGAGATATCTCACAAGTTGGATAATTGAAGAATATAAGCATCTGAACTGAAGATGAAAAAATGGGAGCAGCAATTTTGACAAAGATAAGGGAATCGCTGTAATTAGGATAGAAAACTGGATTGAAAATCTCAAAACTCATAGAAGCCAAAACTACAGAGACCTCAATGACCGGCAAGGAAAACAAGGCAGCTCCATGCAAGGAGGAATTCATTCTCTGGGGCCCAATGGCTGCAAATCACAAACAGGAGGTAACAGTAAGCGAAAAGCTGGTGAAACCCATACCACTAGGAAATCACAAGAGATGCCGGAGACAAGATTGAAAAACCCCCTTTCTCGAAGCCTGGCAATATCAAGGTTGCAATGCAAGCACCAAAAAGACCAAGAGATCTAATGTAACATACTGGATCACCAACCTTTGAAATTCAATATCCAAACCTTAATTACTGTCGCCATGTGGTCTACACATCCACCCAACAAACAAAAACAAGCTGGCATGATAAACAAAAGAAAACGGTAGCAGAGAAGATATGTAGCGAGAAAACCGAAGGTAGATGAACACTTTGTGGGGCTATCGAAAGATCCAGATTTGAGATTGAATACTTATCAGGTGTCCAACAGGCGTCCATTATCATAAGAGATATCTCACAAGTTGGATAATTGAAGAACATAAGCATCTGAACTGAAGATGAAAAATGGGAGCAGAATACACTACAAACACTTGTGAAAAGATTTATCTCAGGTGACAATTTCTGCATCACCAGCCGTTTGGACAAAAAGAGAAGGGAATCACCATCATTAGGAAGGAAACTGGAATGAAAATCTCAACGATTATATAAGTCTAAACTACAGAAACCTCAATGCAAATCAGCAGGGAAACACGCAGCTCCATGGAAAGACGCATTCACTGCTCTAAGGCCCAATCGCTGCAAGCACAAATAAGAGGTAACATTTAAGTGAAACTGGTGCAACCCGTACCACTAGGGAATCAAAAGAGGTGCCAGAGACAAGATTGAAAACCCCCCCTTTCTTGAAGCCTGACAATGCCAAGATTGCATTGCAAGCACCAAAAAGACCAAGAAACCATGCATAACACATGCTGGATCACCAACCTATGAAATTTCAAAATCCAATCCTTAAATAATGTCATCATGTGGTCTACACATCCCCACAAGAAACAAATACAATTTGGCGTGATAAACAGAAGATAACAGTAGCAGAGAAAATATGTAGCGTGAAAACCAAAAGTAGAGGAGCACTTTATGGGCTATCAAAACATCCAGAATTGAGATTGAGTACTTATCCGGTGTCCAACCAGGTGTCCATAACTATAAGGGAGATCTTTTCAGTTGAATCATCGAAGAACATAAGCATCTGGAATGAAAAATCTGAAAATGACAGCAAAATATGCTATACACACTTGTGAAAAGATTTATCCCCAGTCAACAATTTCCCTATGCCAGCAGTTTTGACAAAGATAAGGGAATCACTATAAGTAGGATAGTAAACTGGATTGAAAATCTCACTCAGAAACTACAGAGACCTCAATGACCGGCAAGGAAAGCAAGGCAGCTCCATGCAAAGAGGAATTCACTTCTCTAGGGCCCAATGGCTGCAAGCACAAACAGGGGGGCAACAGTAAGCGAAAAGCTGCTGAAACCCATACCACTAGGAAATCACAAGAGAAGCCAGACACATGATTGAAATTCCTCCTTTCTCGAAGCCCGACTATATCAGTCGAAGCCTGACAGTATCAGGATTGCAATGCAAGCACCAAAAAGACCAAGAAACCGTGAGTAACCAGGGACCACCAACCTTTGACATTTCGAACTACAGCCCTTAATTCCTGTCACTATGTGGTCTACACGTCCATCCAACAAACATAAACAAGTTGGCGTGATAACCAAAAGAAAACAGAAGCTGAGCAGATGACAGGGAAACCACCAAAAGCGGAAGAGCACTTTATGAGGCTACCTAAAGAGGCAGAATTGAGTACTTATCAGGTGTCCACAATGATAAGAGATCTCATCAGCTGCTTCGAAGAACATAAGCATCTGGAATGAAAACTAGAAAAACGGCAGCAGAATACACTATACATTGCTTGTAGAAAGAATAATCTTAATTGCGAGCTTCCATATAACATCAGTTTTTGACAAAGCTTATAGACAATAAAATCTCCAATACCTCTCAAGCGTAAGACCTGAGAACTTGCTCTGCATCTTCCCGAACTCAAACACCAAAGCACCTTCAGAATCACTTGCCCCCTTAGATCAATTTTAATACGCACCCCATTGAAAACTACACCACCTGGGATGAAATCCACCAGATGACCAAACCAAAATATGCATTGAAGAAGTCAAGGTAAAAGAAGTTGATGCGAGAATAACACAACATTAGCAGCAATATTATCTGCAAGACATCAAACCCAAACCGATAGCTCCATGCTGAAGTTGTGGCCTGCTTGTCTTGTGACGCATAGGGCTTAGAACAGATGACGGACTCATTCATCTGAAGATCCAAGTCAGCAGGGAGCAAAATTGCTTGAAGTAGCAATAGCTCAGATAGCATGGAAAGAAGTGTACACTACCGTAATTTCTCAAAATAGGAGGGGGGCTCATGTTGAATCAGAGACAGAATAATCCCTCTATCCGTAGTTACAACTCCAAATCGAAAAGGAACCTGATCAAAAAAACTAAATAGCAAGATACCCCCCTATCGTCAATGGAAAAAATAAATGCAGTACTAACTGTGCAGCAAAGACTCGCAACAAAAATATCAGAATTGTGCACAAAACCTGAAAGCATGCTTGATTCCCTCAAAATTCCATCTAGAGTGGATCTCACCGCCTTTCAATTTCTTAACATTGCAAATCAAAGGATTGCAAACAAAAACCCACATATCATAATAACAAGAAAATAATCAAGGATGACAACATAAAAGATAAACTATACAAGGGATGAAAGCAACCTTATGAACATAACCAAGGTAAGAAGTGGCAGACGTCACAACAAGAAGCACGAAAAAGAAAATTCACAAAACGCTGTTTATTAGGGTAATCAGCCAGATACCATGACTATGAGTAGGATGAAGGTACTAGCTACAATTCCATGAAAAGAAATCACCAACCGGAAAGTCACCATAGAGAAGACACATCAAAACCACTGGGAGCCCTTGGAATCTCCTATAGTTGCTACCCAGACCTGATCAGACATTGGCAACATTGACAAACAAACAACCCTCTCTAATCAACAAAAAAGAAAAAGAAAACAAAAATAATTGCAAATTGAATGCACACACAAAAAAAAAAAAAAAAAAACTCAAAAAGGACTCCCAAACCCTGCCCACTTGAATTGCTTGGCCCGAGCTTAGTTCTCAAAAGTCAGATCATAGAAATGCAGATTAGAAACCTACATCGCACACAAAATACAGCAAATCAAAAACAAAATAATTAGAAACAGATAAAGCACCAAAGGAAAGCAACAATATGAAAGTAGAGAGTACTGGGAGTGACTGAGAGCTAAGAAATCAAAACCAATCTCAACGCTCCATGAAAAGAAGAATTCATTGCACTCTAAGACCCAACGGCTGCAAGCACAGAAAGAAGGGAATAGTTAAGTGTGAAGCCCATACACCTAGGAAATCACCAGAGATGCCAGAGACAAGATTGAAAAACCCCCTTTTCTTGAATCCTCTGACATTGATCTGTAAACAACATGTAGAGGAGCGCATTCTGGACACCAACCTTAGAAATTTCCAAATCTAATCCATCCAACAAAACTGGTGTGATAATCAAAAGAAAATTGGAGCAGAGAAAACTAGTAGCGAGAACAAATATGGAGAAGCACTTTAGGCGGCAATCTAAAGATTGAGAATTGAGTACTTATCCGTAAGACACTTATTCCTTTAGAACCACTTGCACCATGTACCCTCGAAAAGTGACATCAAAACCTAGGAATGAAATCCACCAATGACCGGACCAAATAAGCATTAAAGAAGTCGGGGTAAAGGAAATTGATGCGAGAATAAGACAACATTAGCATATAAGATGCAAGATATCAAATCCAAACCGATAGCTCCATATGGAAGTTGTGGCCTGCTTGTGAAACACAGCAGGCATGGAGCTCATGTCAAATCAGAGACAGAATGATCTCTCTGTCCATGAGTACTTATTCGTAAGACACTTATTCCTTTAGAACCACTTGCACCATGTACCCTTCAAAAGTGACAGCAAAACCTAGGAATGAAATCCACGATGACCGGACCAAATAAGCATTGAAGAAGTCAGGGTAAAGGAAGTTGAAGCGAGAATAAGACAACATTAGCATATAAGATGCAAGATATCAAATCCAAACCGATAGCTCCATATCGAAGTTGTGGCCTGCTTGTGAAACATAGCGCACCTGGAGCTCATGTCAAATCAGAGACAGAATGATCTCTGTGTCCATCGTTACCAACAAGAACTGGAACCTGATCGCTCCCATCATCAATGGAAAAAATAAACATAGAACAAATTGCATAGGGAATATCTCACAACAAAAACCTCAGAATCGCCCAAACCTGAAATCATGCTCTGATTCCCCCAAAATTGCATCTAGATCTAGAGTCAGGAATCGCCCAAACCTGAAATCATGCTCTGATTCCCCCAAAATTGCATCCAGATCTAGAGTCATGAATCGCCCAAACCTGAAATCATGCTCTGATTCCCCCAAAATTGCATCTAGATCTAGAGTCGGACTTCCAATTTCTCAAACAAAGGACTGCAATTCAGAAACCCACATACTGTATAATACAAGAAAACGAGAATGGAAACCACTAACCTACATCCCGCTGTACAGGGAGAAACTAGAAGCGCAATTGAAACCAAAGCAAACTGGAATGGAGGAATCAGCTTCGGGCGAGTCTATTTATAATGCTGTGAGGCTGGAATGGACGGCTGATATTAAGCGATGAAGATAACACGTTGCGCGATACCAGCGGATGTATTTGGACCAGGAAATTTCTAAGGCGGTGGAAAAGTGGATTAGGTCGGCATCTTTTGAGTATTAAATTTAGCAATATTTTGCATTAATTATTACGTGGTCCACACTTAAGGTACTTGTTTGTAATGGCTTTTTGCAACCCAAAAAAAAATTAGCAACCATAATAAAAAATTTGTTTTCTACAAGACAATACAATAAACTCAATTGCGTTTTTTAGTTGTCGGAAAGCTTATCTTATTTTTCTTTGAAAATTACTTCCCTTTGATTTCTAGCTTGGATGCAAATTCTCATAAATTTAAAAGTTATCAACTAAAATAATATTGTAACATAATCTATATATTATGCTAAATATTGAACGACTAAAATTCTTAAGATATTGATTGACTTTTATGCCCTTAAATATCTTTATAATTTATGAATCTAATAGTAATTATCTAATAATAATAAAAATTGATTTGAACTATACATATTGCCGACCCTACAACGTCGATCCTACTTGAATAAGAAAAGTAAGTCCGTAGTTTTCTATCAAAAAGAATTATTGTTCCTATTTACAATTCACTGTAACAACCAAGGAAACAAGGCACGTAGTAAAAGAAACAATTGTACTGTGCTCTAAAACCATTTATAATATTTAAACAAATTAAAAAATTACTATCCTTTAAAGTTATTTTTAATTAATTAATATAAAGCTAAAACTAAATTATATGATATATTATGTGTTCCTAAGTATGAGGAGTTATTACATAATATATTGAGTTAACTTTTAAAATATTAAATAATAAATATAATTAAATTATAATCTTTTAAAATATAACATCTACTTTTAAATGATAAAGAAAAATATAGGGCAAGTTTATATGAATATTTTTCTTTTACTTGATAATAAAACGGTTCTACTAGTACAAATGATATTGTTCTTTTTAATTTATTTATGTTTTCTTTAGTATAAGTAATTGATCCCTTTGCAGATTTTTCAAAGACAATAGATAGATATATATGTTAGATTGTTTCGGAACAAGTTCGATCAATTCTTCTATACATCAAAGTTCAACAAGTTTTTTATTTGATTGATTTATTTTTATTAGATGCTCGTATGCCATAAATAATTTACAATTTAATGTTACACCAATTTATATTAAAATAGAAAAAGTAAAATATTCAAAATATTATTATTAATGTATTGCGTGATGATTGGTTAAAACAGTTTAAAGCATGTGAAACACAATTATTTGATAGCCACATAATTCTTGATTATTCTTTACAGTACATATTAAATAGTAGGGATTTATCCAAAAGTATTAAAATTGTTTTAGCTCAAACGATTGAAATGAGTTTCAAAATTCTTCTTCGTAATTTTTTATAATATTTTCAAGTAAAAGGTGTGAACTCGAAGCAATTATGTAATTCATGTGATTAATCATGTATTTTATCATTCTTACACATGTTCAAAAATTATGAAAAAACTTCTCAACTGTTATGAAATAATAAAAGAACAAGAATAATATTGCAGAGAAAAGTAGGAGAGAGAATTCTTATTGAATTTTGGAATGAATTACAATGGAATATAACCCTCTATTTATAGGAGAAATATGACTTAGTCACAAAGTAAAACTCTCCACAAGATAGACATTCACTCCAAGTAGAATTCTATTCTTAACGCTCCCCCTTGAATGTCTACTCAATAAGTAATGTGCCTCATTAAAACCTTAACTAAAATAAAACCCAATGGGAAAAAAAATCTAGTAAAGGAAAAAGAGTACACATATCTAATAATACGCCTTTTGGTTGTCTCGTTAAAAACCTCGCAAAGAAAATCCAGTGAGACAAAATCTTGTAAGGAAAAAAGAGTGCAACGCGCATTAACTCATCAGATCCCCCTGATGAGAGCATCAATTCACATTCTTAAGCCTTCATATCCCAATCTTGTACACTAGCTTCTTGAATGCTGACGTCGACAAAGATTTTATATCAGTTTCAATATATTTTCATAACGACGTAACATAGAGATTTCTTCATTCATATATTCAGGTACTTCAATCTCTCATGAGATATTATGAAGTGTTATGTCATATGATCTTCTAGATCACTTGCCTCCTTTATTATGATCATTTGCCCACCTTCTTTATCAAGAAGTTTATTTGAAACCGATTGTCTATACGCCTTAAGCTTACCATAGACTTTGTCCTTCTAAGACTTAATATGAGCATTTGCAATGAGAATATAGTTACTTTATTTGGGTCAGCAAATGCGTCTGGCATTCTTTGCAATAAATTGCAATTTATTGCATTCTTTGCAATAAATTGCACATGAATTATCCTTTTATAAACTTTAAGTTCATATTATTATATTTGAGGATCTAGATGTATAAATGATAATTCATTCTATGTAACGTTTTCTCAACTGTTGTATCTTGTCTCCCCCTCATGTTAGAAAAACTAACTTGTTTTCTCAACTTTGAGAACTCATCTTTGCGTGTTATGGTTAATCAAAATATACATCGCACATCAATAATAATAAGATGGAATTATTTGGTTCCTGACCCTGAGCCACTTGTGAGGGGAGAAAATAATATACTTTCGTATATAACGTATATCGAACTGATATACAAAACTTTGTTCTCATAGGCAATTGTTTAGCTATCAAGTGGAGGCACTCAATAAATCATTTTGCTAAACCAGTTGTGATGTAAATCAACTTGCATAGAAAATCTGGAATATGCTCTAAATTAAATTATTGAACAAGTTACCTCGCAAACACCATGTTGCTGGTTAATAATAATCGCGCATGTAACCATCTCATAGATGCATCTTATGTGGTATACATGGCAGGTGAATGGGCCCATATTCACATTTGAAATTTCCAGTATGTATGAGATTCAATCCAAATTTTAATTTGTATATTAATTAATGAGAACAGGCACATAAAAGAATTCGTAAAGAACTTTCTAGTTCTTTAATATTTACCCATATGAATTCTCTTTATTTCTGCACATCATACTTAAATTAATATGGGTAAATCAATTATGCCAACTGAATAAATTATCAATATTGATAAACTTTAGGTTTACACCATGATGTGTGCAATTATGAATAAACTCCAAGTTTATTATGATATGAGTTTTTATATCAATAAATATTCGCTTCATTGTGATATTTTTTTATTTATGTAGTACAAATTGAAGAATAAAGTGGGTAGCTTTTCACATACATATTACCCCGCTACAAGTTGTAGTAATAGAAGATATTAAATCTTTTCTTTATTTATAGTCTCAATATAATCAACAGCTTTCGCGTATACTTTGGAAACTGAATAAGTTTCTTTGAGACGTACTACAACATAATACCTTATTGGTAATTAATTGTGTTTCTCCAAATAGTGGTAATTGGCTCTTCCAGAGCTCTCAATTAATTGATAGTACCATATAATCATCAACACCTATATGGTGAATATCTCTTTCAAATAGAAACTTATATCATTATGTTCATGGCCAAAATTATATGCAAGATATGTTTCTTGCATTATTGTTGTCCTTTAATAATCACATTGCCAAAATATTTTGGCGTACAATAGGTACGTGACCAATGGTCATTCATGCTATAATAATGATATTATTTTCTTATATCATTCAAATCTCCTTCTAGAGGTGAGTGTGGTACATTCAATACCAATAGCATGTTCATATTCTTTCAAGAATGAATATGTCTTCATAAATCAGATGTTGTCACATTCCCATCATGAATGGACCATAATCATTTATATGTGTTATATAAAATCTCACGTCAACTCAATGACAAATATTACTTTCACAGAGTGAATGATTATTTTGAGAATACTTATTGTTCTCATTACCACAATGATGACAATATAATTTCGTCTATTGCCACGTCCATATCCATTGATTATTCAAAGTAATAATTTTGTCTTCTTTCAGACTTATTACATACTGCTATCACATTCTCTAAAGGAAATGAGAATGGAGCAAATCCAATGGGACGGGTTTTCAATTCTTTGCCCATAATTATACATGAATTTAATCATGGCAAGACATAGAAATTTTACCACTTCATGTGGGTATAATTTCTTAAAAACTCCATTAGAGTTACAATCAAACTTTGTTGTCTTTGCCTGTATATAAAATCAAATTATAGAATTTCAAGAATTTGAAAGAGAAAAGTAAAATACTTACCTTAAATCCAGAATTTTAATCATGAAGGAAGTTCATGAAACAATTGACAATCATTATTTCCAATCCCAAAGTTTCTACTCAATTGGTTAGAGTCTCGTGCTGATAACGTGTTATGAAATAATAAAAGAACAAGAATAATATTGCAGAGAAAAGTAGGGAGAGAGAATTCTTATTGAATTTTGGAATGAATTATAATGGAATAGAACCCTCTATTTATAGGAGAAATATGACTTAGTCACAAAGTAAAACTCTCCACAAGATAGACATTCACTCCAAGTAGAATTCTATTCTTAACATCAACAATGTTACGTTATATGTTTTTTTTAAATTATCTTAATAGGAGTCACATGTAATTATTTTTCTTGCATGATTGTGACTATTATTTTTATTATATTTTAAGGAATGGGATCATTTTGAGTGAAAAATGTACAAAAATCAAAATCCCTTGTAATTTATTAAATAACCATGGAGTTCACAATGCTTAAATCCAGCACAAAATACAAAATTAATCGCTTTGTCAAAATGATTATATTAGTAAGCCAAATAGTATATAAAATATGTATAGTATATATATAATTCACATATATACCAAAAAAATATTTATTTGCTATTATTTTTAGAAGCAACTAAAAATATATACTTATCTAAAATCTTTAATCATGGACTTCATTTATCATAACATTTGTATAATTAATATTTTATTGCTTTGATTACGATAAAGCAACAATGATTATTTCACCTTATAAATAATTTGTTATTAAATTTAGTTGGTTGTTCTTTCATATTAAAGTTTTGATTAAAAATTTTAAGTGTAACGCACGTACATAGTAACTACTGAAATAAAAAAGGATGAGACTTCGTTTTTTTCTTGTTGTTGTGTATGTGTAATAAAAGATGGGAGTCCAAAATTTGGCCTGTGCGAATGCGTGAGGCCTTACGCGAACGCGATGAAAGAGGAGTGCAAAGCTTTGCGAACGCGGGAGCTTGCATGCGAACACGAAGAAGAAAATGAGGCTAGGCCCTCAGGGTCAAATAACACTATACGTTCGCGAGGGCAGGGACGCGAACGCGATGGAGGAACAATCTGATGCTATGCGAAGGCGAGAGCTGGGACGCAAACGCGAAGAAGGGGAAGCTAAGGCATCGCGAACGCGGGAGGATAGGCGCGAACGCGAAGAAGGAATGGTTTGTGCACCTGTTGCAGATGTTCTGCAATTTTTCCTAAGTTGAAATCACTTTGAAACGCCTCTGAAATA
Source organism: Nicotiana noctiflora (assembly GCA_032618575.1). Classification (NCBI taxonomy): domain Eukaryota; kingdom Viridiplantae; phylum Streptophyta; class Magnoliopsida; order Solanales; family Solanaceae; genus Nicotiana; species Nicotiana noctiflora. Next base: position 22,121 of record JASVEL010003479.1, read on the forward strand.
CTCCCAAGCACTCGGGGCTCCTAACCACCGCATACGCTAACTCAACAACATCCTACGAACTAAATCGTGCGATCAAATCGCCAAAATAACATCAAAAATAATGAATCAAACCTCAAAATCACAAGTTTTTCCTCAAACCTCACAAACTTTCAAATTTAGAACTTATAGTACGAAACATGTCAAACGACGTCCGATTTTAACCAAACGTTACATAAATATCTTAAATCACATATAAGACCTGTACCGGGCGCCGGAACTAAAACACGGGCCCGATACCAATACGATCTAATAAATTTTCATTTCAATTTTCCTTAATTATATCAGAAAAATAATTTTACTCAAAAATTTATTTTCTCGGGCTCGGAACTTTGAAATTCGATTTCGGGCATACGTTCGAGTTCTATATTTGTCTACGGACCCTCTGAGACCGTCAAATCACGAGTCCGGACCCGTTTACCCAAAATATTGGCCAAAGTCAAACTTATTATTTTAATATCAAATTTTAGCATTTTTCACAGAATTTCACGTTTAGGCTTTCCGACTACGCGTCCGGACTGCGCACGCAAATTGAGGTGACTAAAAGTGTGATTTTGAAGACCTCGAAAGCACGGAATGAATAAGAAAACAAGTGATGACCCTTTGGATCGTCACATTCTCCACCTCTAAAATAAATGTTCGTCCTCGAACCAACCAAAGAAACAAATACCTGGGTCGGGGAATAGATGGGGATAACGGCTTCGCATATTGGACTGAGATTCCCAGGTCGATGCCTGAGGAGGCTAACCTCTCCACTGAACATGAACGGAAGGAAAACTCTTGGATCTCAACATACGAACCTGCCGGTCTAGAAGGGCCACCAACTCCTTCTTATAAGACAAGTCTTTGTCCAACTGGACAGTTCTGAAATCTAACACGTGGGTTGGATCGCCGGGATACCTCTGAAGCATGAATACATGAAAAACTAGATCCACGGTTGATAAGCTAGGCGGCAATGCAAGTCTGTAATCCACCTCTCCCACTTGATCAAAAATCCCAAACCCCATCACGCCCTTCATAGGCGACACTCGTAGCAATACCCGCTCTGTCACGACCCAAACCCCGCTCCGGTCGTGATGGCGCCTCTCGTGAATACAAGACCAGCCAACCAACCCTATTTGCCCCTTTCAAAAATAGATAAACATGAATAAACAATTTTAAAAATGATTCAATAATGTTACTTGGCGAAAGTACAACGAAACACAATCCAAACCGGGGTGTCACGAGTCACGAGTATCTAGACGAGTCTAAATACAACTATAAGGCCAGTAATATACAAAACAAAATCTAGAATCAAAGGAAGAAATCAGGTGTCGCGAATGCTGGCGGTCACCTTGCTCAACTACGATAGCAAAATCTTCAACCAGCTCAAAACCCGTTACCAGGTGAACAAATACCTGCATCTGCATGCGAGGTGCAGAGAGTAAAGTGAGTACTCCGACTCATTGAGTAATAAAAGTATATAATAACTAAGCAGCAAAATATCACGTAAAGGAACCAACATGTTGTATAGAAGCCAAGTACAATTTTTTGAGAAAAACAATGAAATCTATGAAATCTTTAGAAACATCTTGTCTTGGTTCAAATCTCTTTTGTAAATGATCCTTTTAATAATTACGGAAACAATTTCAAAATAATTAGTGCTAATAAGCACATAAAAATTCGCCCCTCGAGCACAAATACCATAGTATAACAAGTAAAAGGGCAAATAAATATGCAAGATAAGCACATAAAAGTTCGGCCCTCGGGCACATCTCAAAACAGTACCAGCCCCTCGGGCTCAATATCAATCGCTCAGAACAGTATCATCCCCTTGGGCACAATATTACATCACTTTGAACAATATCAGCCCCTCGGGCTCAGTATCAGTCACACAGTACAACATCATCCCCTCGGGCTCACTCTCAAATCACATGGGTACTCGCGCTCACTGTGGGAGTGCAAACTCCGAAGGGGCTCCTACAGCCCAAGCGTTATATTATCATAAGGCTTGAAAGCCTGTACATATCAACATGAGGCCTGAAAGCCTTCTCACAATAGACTCGAGGTCTGAAAGCCTCCTTACATATAGCTCGAGGCCTGGAAGCCTCCTCACATATAACTCGAGGCCTGAAAGCCTCCTCACATCACTCAACATATCCTCACATATGGCCCTCGGCCTCGAACAGTCCAAAAATAATCATAAGCCCCTTGGGCATCAGCAAAACAAAATGCTCACCTCAAACACTAGTTTAAATATCATTTAAATCTTAAGGTTGAGTAAAAATATAGTTGAGTTCATGAAACATTGTAATTCAATTGGACTGAGTTCAAATAATATTTAAAATAGTGAGAAACATAGTGATCATAGCTCATAAGGATTTCAAACACTCGGCAATAAGACCCAAGTATGGAAATAAGCCCCAAATCATGATAATATCAAATAAGTTTTAGTCAAATATGAGGTAAAATCAACAATCGGGACGGACCAAGTCACAATCCCCAACGGTGCTCTATCCCATGCTCGCTATCTGGCGTGCAAGTCACCTCAATATAGCACTACGGTGTGCAAATCCAGGGTTTCAAATCCTCCGTATATCATTTACAATCATTATTCACCTTGAACTGGTGAAATCTCTTGCTCGCGAAGCCTTTGCCCCTCAAACCGACCTCCATGCGCATCGAATCTATCCAACATCAGAGCGAATACATCACAATATTCCAATGGGACTATACCCAATCAAAAACAATCGAAATATAACAAAAATCTCAAAATTAACAAAACTCGAGCCCGGGGCCCACTTCTCGGAAATTAGAAAATTTAACATTGATGGAATCCTCATCTTCTCACGAGTTTATACATGCTAAGAACTCTCAAATCCGAGCTTAAATGACCTATCAAATCCCAATTTGAAATATCAAAAACTCAAGCCCTAGCTCATCAATTTTTGGTTTAATTCCCATGAATTTCTAGATGGATTTTCCAATAAGAATGAGTTTTAAGTTCAAAAATCTTACCTCCAATCGATTATCCTTGAATCCATCTTCATATTCCTTCAAAGAGCTCTCAAAAAGATCAACAATGAAGTAAATGAGCCCCAAAACCGCGGATGAAATGTTTTAAAATATTTTGCCCATGCCACTGTAACTAACCCTATGCGATCGCATATAACAAATTTCTGTCCCCAATTTTTAACCATATGCGATCGCATAGACCTCTATGCGATCACTAGCACAATGACTTTACACTGTGCGATCTCAAGCCTCCCACCGCGATCGTATTGAACAACCAAACAGCCCCTCAAATTCCTTCTATGCGATCGCATAACACCATGTCCGATCGCATAGAACAAAAATGCTCTGCAATTTTTCTGCTGCATTTTACAACTCCAAACATCCCATAACCATCCGAAATAACCTCGAGGCCCCCGGGACCTCAAAAAAAAACACAAACATGATCCAATACCTTATTCAAACTTGCTCTAATCATCAAAACACCATGATTAACACTAAAACCATCAAATTACATCAAATCCAATCCTAAGCTCTTCAAATTCTTCCGAAACTCGCATTCGATCAAAAACCAAACCAAATCACACCCGAATGATTTGAAATTTTGCACACATATCCCAAATCACCTAATGAAGCTACAGTAACTCTCGAAATTCCATTCTGACTCTCAAATCAAAACCTCACCTATCAACCAGAAATTGCCAAAATACTAACTTCGCCAATTCAAGCCTAATTCTACACCAGACCTCCAAAATCAATTCCGATCACACTCCTAGGTCACAAATCATCCCTCAAAGCTAACTGAATCACTTAAATTTAGATATGATCCCTACTCATAAGTCAACCTCCGATTAACTTTTTCAAACCAAACATTTCTTAAAGAGACTAAGTATCTCATTTCCTACCAAAATCAATCCAAATCAACTCTAACACACCAAATATTGATAATAAAATATGGAAAAACATAAAATAGGGGAAACAAAGTGATTATCAACGGACATGTAGTCCGAGTGCACTATTCAGATATTGGAGGACATATTGCAAGCTTGTGTCATCGATTTTAGGGGTTCATAGGACTAGTTTCTACCGCTCGCGAAGATTTCATATAACAATTATCAATCGATTATTCAGATGGATCCATATGAGGCTTTTCATGTGAGACGATGCAGATCTCCACTAGGTTGGTTTGTGTCGGGCGAGGTTAGACTTTTGGGTACTGACTTGGTTCATGATGCTTTGGACAAGGTACAAGTGATTTAGGAGCGATTTTGTACAGCCCAGTCAAGATAAAAAAATTATGCTGGCAGGAAGGTTCGTGATGTGTCTTACATGGTTAGGGATAAGGTTCTACTGAAGGTTTCACCCATGAAGGGTGTTATGAGATTAGGGAAGAAGTTCAAATTGAGCCATCGGTTCGTTGGGCCTTTTGAGGTGCTTCAGAGGATTGGGGATGTGGCTTATGAGCTTGCTTTGCCATCTAGCTTGACGACTGTGCGCTCGATATTTCATGTTTCTATGCTCCAGAAGTATATTGGCTATCCGTCTCATATTTTAGATTTTAGCACGGTTCAGTTTGACGATGATTTGACATATGATGTGGAGCCAATGCTATTTTGGAGTGGCAGGTCCGAAAATTGAGATCAAAGGATGTAGTTTTAGTGAAAGTACTATGACGAGGTCGGCTCGTGGATGAGGCTACTTTGGTGATCGAGAAGTAGATGTGGAGTAGATATCCTCACTTGTTTGAGGCTTCAGGTATGTTTCTGGACTCGTTCGAGGACGAACATTTGTTTAAGGGGGGAATATTTAATGACCCGATCGATCATTTTATGAGTTATAGATCCGTTCCCCCTATTTCTGCTTCTTTATGTGTACCTCAGTTGTATTTTATTGTATTGTGTTGGTTAGTTCGGGTCCGGGGTGATTTTGGTCTGAAATGAGACACATACTCTCCTATTTAGAAGTTTAAGTTGGAAAAGTTAACCGGATATTTATTTATGTGTAAATAATAGCGGATGTGAATTATGATGGTTTAGTTAACTCTGTTAGGTGATTTTGGACTTGGGAGCTCGTTCGGAATGTGATTTTAAGGTCCGTATTAGATTTAGGCTTGAATTGACAAAATTTCATATTGGGCATTTCTCAACCGGCAGCAGAAATTTTGATCTCGGGGTCTGAATAAAATTTTGAAAATTGGAGTAGGTGCGTAGTGTCACTTCTGACGTATATGCAAAATTTGAGGTCATTCGGACGAGGTTTGATAGGTTTCGGCATCGTTTGCGAAATTTTGAAGTTTAAAAGTTCTTAGGCTTGAATCCGATGGTGATTTGGTGTTTCGAGGGCCTAAATTTGATTTAAGATAATTGACGGATCAAGAATGGGAATTGAGGAAATGCTGAAGATTTCTTTCAGCTGTCATAGCCGAGTAAAAGTTCGAAGGTTGAAAACTGAATACGTACAAGAAAAACGATTTTTTTTGTTATAAATAGAATTTTATTTATGGTGAATATCTATATTTAGAGAGATTCTAGGGTTTATTACTTGGTGGCTAAGTCACCATCTCCCTATAAATAGAGGGTTCTATTCCATTATAATTCATCCCAAAATTCAATAAGAATTTCCTCTTCTCTCTTTCTCTGCAATATTGTTCTTGTTCTTTTATTGTTTCATAACACGTTATCAGCACGAAACTCTAACAATTGAGTAGAAGCTTTGAGATTGAGCACAATGATTGTCAATTGCTCCATGAACTTCGTTCATAATTAAATTTTAGATTTAAGGTAAGTATTGTACTTTTCTCTTTCAAATTCTTGACATTCTATTATTTGATTTTAAATACTCAAAGACGATAAATTTTATTTACAACTCTAATGGAGTTTGAAAGAAATTATAACCACCCAAATTGGTAAAATTTCTATGCCTTGCCATAATTAAATTCATGTATAATTGTGGGCAAAGAATTGAAAACCCGTCCCATTGAATTTGCTCCATTCTCATTCCCTTTAGAGAATGTGATAGCAGTATGTAATAAGTCTGAAAGAAGCAAAATTATTATCATGAATAATCAATGGATATGAACGTGGCAATAGACGAAATTATATCGTCATCATTGTGGTAATGAGAACAATAAGTATTCTCAAAATAATCTTTCACTGTGTGAAAGTAATATTTGTCATCGATTTGACATGAGATTTTATAAAGCACATATAGATGATTATGATCAATTCATGATGTGAATGCGACAACATCTTATTTATGAATATATATTCATTCTTCAGAGAATATGAACGTGCTAGTGGTAGTGAATATACCACACTCACTTCTAGAAAAAGGTTTGAGATGATACCAAATAATGTTATAATTATCACGTACCTATTGTACGCCAAAATATTTTGGCATTGTGATTATTAAAAGACAACGGTAATGCAAAAAATAAATCTTGCATATAATTTTGACCATACACATAATGGTATAACTTTCTCTTTAGAAGAGATATTTACCACATGGATGTTGATGAATCTGTGGTAGTACAAAATTAATTGAGAGCTCTAGAAGAGCCAATTATTACTATATTGGAGAAACACAATTAATTACCAATAAGGTATTGTGTTGTAGTACGTCTCAAAGAAACTTATTCATTTTCAAAGTATACGCGAAAGCGATTGATTATACCGAGACTATAAATGGAGGAAATATTTAATATCTTCTATTACTGCAACTTGTAGCAGGGTAATATGTATATAAAAAGTTACCCATTTTATTCACATGGGTAAATATTAAAGAACTAGAAAGTTCTTTATAAATTCTTTTACATTGCTTGTTCTCATTAATTAATAGACCAACTAAAATTGGGATTGAATCCCATGAATGTTGGAAATATCAAAGGTGAATATGGGCTCATTCATCTACCATGTATACCACATAAGATGCATCAATGAGATGATTACGTGTGCGATTATTATTAACCCACAACATGGTGTTTGCGAGGCAACTTGCTCAATAATTTAATTTAGAGCATATTTCAAATTTTTTATTCAAGAAGTTCATCTTGATAAGTTGGTCTACATCACAGCTGGTTTAGCAAAATGATTTATTGAGTGCCTCCACTTAATAGCTAAATTATTGCTTATGAGAACAAAGTTATTTATATCAGTTTGATATAGGTTACATACGAAAGTATTACATTCTCCCCTCACAAGTGGTTCAGGTTCATGAACCAAATAATTTCATCTTATTATTTTTGATGTGCAGTGTATATTTTGATTAACACCATAACGCACAAAGATGTGTTCTCAAAGTTGAGGAAATAAGTTAGTTTTTCTAACATGAGAGGGAGACATGATAAACAATTGAGAAAAATTACGAGGAATAAATTATCGTTTCTGCATCTAGATCCTCGAATAAAATAATATGAACTTGAAGTTCATAAATGGATAATTCATGTGCAATTTATTGCAAAGCATGCCAGACGCATTTGCTGACTCAAAGAAAGTAACTATATTCTCATTACAAATGCTCATATTAAGTCCTAGAAGGACAAAGTCTATGGTAAGCTTAAAGCGTATAGACAAATCAGTTTCAAATAAACTTCTTGATAAAGAAGGTGAGCAAATGATCAAAACGATCATAATAAAGGAGGCAAGTGATCTAGAAGATCACATGACATAACACTTCATAATATCTCATGAGAGATTCAGGTACCTGAATATATGAATGAAGAGATTTCTATGTTATGTCATTATGAAAATACATTGAAACTGATATAAAATCTTTGTCGACATCAACCTTCAAGAAGCTAGTGTACAAGATTGGGATGCGAAGGCTCAAGGATGTGAATTGATGCTCTCATCAGGGGAATTAATGCGCGTTGCACTCTTTTTCCCTTACAAGGTTTTGTCCCACTGGGTTTTCCTTGTAAGGTTTTTAACGAGGCACCCAAAAGGCGTATTAGATATGTGTATTCTTTTTCCTTCTCTAGAACTTTTTTTCCTCTGGGTTTTATTTTAGTTAAGGTTTTAACGAGGCACATTATCTGTTGAATATACATTCAAGGGGAAGTATTATAAATAGAATTGTATTTATGGTGAATGTCTATATTTAAAGAGATTGTAGAGTTTATTACTTGGTGGCTAAGTCACCATCTCCCTATAAATAGAAGGTTCTATTACATTGTAATTCATCCCAAAATTCAATAACAATTCCCTGTTCTCTCTTTCTCTATAATATTATTTTTGTTCTTTTATTGTTTCGTAACAAATTTTACATAGAGATGAAATAGTGCTGCCACGTTGGGCAGGCCAATGTATTGACGTGGTGACTATGCAAGCAATGTTGTAGTAGAAGGCAACAAAACTAAAGTCTTTAATAATAAGGCTTAATATCACGTGCCTAATGACGTGAGTGACTAGACAAAAATTCACCGGACAATAAAAGATTTTTTCAATCCAGGTATGTTCATATTCAGTATAAATACATTGTAAACATAAATTCTAAAGGACTTTTAAGTTAACTTTGAAAGATTTGAAAGAGCATTGAAGGCTACAAGACACACAATTTCTTCTTTCCATCAATTCAATACGAGAATTTGAATTGTAATGTTAGATTGATGCTTTCTTACTCTTTAATTATATTTGTGCTAACTTGCTTCATAATTATGGAGTAATTTACCTTAGGGTTTGACATGATTTGGTGAATTAGTTGTTGTTTATGAATTTGATTACCGCTTAATTGCATGAATTTATTGGAGGAACTTTAATATAATTGTGATTTTATTCTTTATAGTGTTTAATCGAATGAAGAACATCTTATTAAATATTATTTCATTGTATTTCTTAGTTTATTTTGATGACTCTTCAAAGCAATCAAGAGAGATTTTTGAGTTACGATTTAAATTAATATTGAGAAATATTCGCGAGAAGTTTCTCTAAGATCATTCCTACCAATAGATTTTTGCAATTTTCACTGCACTTCACATTAATTTATTTGAAAGAGATCTAAATTAAGAGAGGAGTCAACATAGAAAATATGAGCTAATCGCCTATTGAATTCGTGAGAATCGATACAATCTCGAGAGTGAAATATAACAATATCATATCCAGAATAACCACCGTGCTCTTATCATATCAAAATCCTTATTTCTCATATTGATATGAACCCAACTCTGCCAATCTCTAGTTCTTTCAATTATCAATTGCTTTACTTTAGTAATTAAAAGTAGTTATAATCATTCAAAATTAAATTTTTATCGTCCTGAATAACGTAAGCCAGAAATTACTAAAGCAATATTTAAATTCAATCCATGTGGAGATGATAATTTAACTATACTATATTTGGCTAGCGATCATCAATTTCATGTTGTGTTTTGCGCTCGTCAGAAAATGAAAAGACTAATACGAAAAATTAAGAAAGTGAGATCAAAAGAGATGAGATAAGAGAAAAACAAGAGAATATGAATAAGAGTATATTTTATTCAAACCCTAATCTTTCCAACTCTTCTTTCTTTAGTCGTTCGGATTATTTTATAGAAATTGTGAAGATGATCAACTGAGTATATAACATTGGAAGAACTTCATAACTTGGGAATAATATTTATGTTTGATCCTGCTGATTCACTCTATGATTATGGTTTGCGTTTGAGCCAAGCGCTTATTATTTTATTGGGAGAAGTGTTCTTTATTGATCGTAAGGATGATTGGTTATAATTCAAGAGTGTTCACTTTGATTGGAAGTGTCTTTACTATGCATAATTATTTGCAAGCATGAAATACTTGATGTTTTGTTTCTTGGTGCTAAAAAACCTTTATGAAAACTTGAGCTTGATTATTTTGACACTTGGCATGAAGTGACTTTGAATAATAAGAGAGTTGGTAGATCCAAATACACTCTGTACATGTGGTAGGTTCTATGTTTAGACCATCTAATTTAGTTTTCTTGTTTGTTAAGTTCATAAGAGTCATACGTTGTGCTGTTTGGGAGATTTTATAACCCCATGTGATGATGTTTTCTACATGATTTTTAGAGGATTTTTTGTCAATTAGGAAAAATTGAGTCAAAAGAATACAAAAGCACTTTCTTGTTTTATCATTTTCATGCATATATTTGCCTTTTGATGAGTTTTCATTCTTTTCCATGTTTTACAAGGTTCAAATTCGGGACGAATTCTTTTCAAGAAAAGGAGGATGATACGACCCAAGATATCTAACGTGCTCTTTAGATGTCAATTGATGGTTTCGCACTTAGAGGCTATGTGTGTAATATGTCATCAATTGAAGACTGCACGTAATTGGAGGCTATACTTGTAATAAGTGACTATACTTGTAATAAGTGACTACATTTAGTTCCTTAGAATTAGCTTATGAATATTTGGATCATTTGTAGTCAAATACTATTACTCTATAATTTAGGTTCACTTTGATGCAATTATTGAATATTTGATCTTTATCAATTGTTATTCAAGTACTATATTGTTGGGTCTCTTCTCAAATTCTATCATTTACATTTAACTTATTGTCTTTCGCGTTTAGATTCGTATCAGTTTGTCACTTGAAGAGGACGGATGGTAAGAAAATGCAAATAGCACTACATAACTACAACAATATATCCAATATAATCCCATAAGTGAAATCTGGGTAGCGGTAAACAACTGCAAGGCATAAAATTTTATCTACATAGGGAAGTGCCAAATAGCACTAACCAGAGTAGTTATTGTTTCTACAGTTACCGCCTGATTATAGTGAATACGCATTTCTATGAGATGACCCACTCCCAGTGCTCCCATGTCTCCTCACCAAATCAACAAAAACCACATTCTAGAGAATAGAAGAAAAGCAAAGAGAGTGAAGGGGTTGCAAGAAACAAAGAAACCATAAAATCCATGTATATTCTATATGAGAAGAGAGGTACATGGGCGCAGATAGTGAGAAAAAGAGGGATTCAAAGCCATTCTTCATCCAATTCGCTACTGTCACGACCCCAAATCCGGTCGTGATGGCGCCCAGCACATTGCTAAGCCAGCCTGACCAATCAATATCAACAACGGAGCTTGAAGCTCTCTTTAACCCATTTAAGCATTTCAAAATATGAAACAATAGTAATACTTATACTAACAACGGGGAAACCAAGTCCCAAAATATACTAACTCCCATAGACCAAGGGTCAAGAGTCGTGAGCCTCTACTGAACACGAGTGTATAAAGGTTTACAAGATACCAAGTGCGGAAAGAAATGTCAATACAAAATCAAAAGACGAGTAGGAAGGAATATCGGGTCTGCGGACTCTGCAGCCTACCTCGTATATCCCACGAGATGTCGCCTCGCACGACTCTTCGGATCACTGCTGAGAGGTACTGGATCCGCACACGAGGTGCGAGGAGTAAAGTGAGTACTGCCGGACTCGGTGGTAATAAACAAGGTAAGACAACGTGCAGATAAGAAATCCACGATAAAGCCACTATGTAAAGCTATAATCGGCTACTCGTCATAGAATCAATCTTCGCTATACCTGTACCAACAAATACCAATAAATAGCATAACGACTAGCGGATGTAGCTAAATGCGATGCAATGCATGATATGACCGCTACGGCGCGTAGCCGACTCCAATTTTGGGTACCGTGCTCACTGTGGGGGTTCGGACTCGGAGGGGCTCCTACAGCCCAAGCACGTCTCATAGAGATATTCTGCGGCGTGCGATCCGATCCAACATATATCTCGCTGCGGCGCGCGGCCGATCCACTACTTAGTCGGCTAATATGCGAGATACGGCCTCGCAGGCTCAAAAGTAGTTTTTGAAAACTCTTTTATCATTTTTCAGTTGGAAAACAGTAATATCAAGTTTCAAAGATTGGAATTAGCATAATAACAAAAATAGCTACGGACTAGTAGTAAACTAGCGTGTCTATATGATAAGACAATGATAACGATCCTCGCGGGATCCAATAACTGGCTCATGGCCCACAAGTATGCTCAACCGCCCGAGAAGGAGGTTCGACGGCTCGAGAATAGCCAATAATACAGTATCAACAGGTCGGACTAATATATAGTCTCCGGTTCATGATCGACCCCGCACTCTCAAGAGTGTGCGTGTCTCGCCGCTATACAGCGTCACAAAGTGGTATACCGGGGTTTCGAACCCGCTGGTCATCGCCCACATCTATTACTCACCTCAATACGGCGCGACGACTACTCCGCAATGCCCTTGCCACGAGAATCAAGCTCCGCACGCGTAGAATCTGATCAAATACAGTAGAAATACAACAAATTAGGCCAATGGGACGACACCGAATCAATACAACTCGATTTACATCAAAATTCCCAAAGTTGTCAAAACCCGACTTTCGGTACGCTTCTCGAAAAATTACAAAAGTTACATATTCGGAATCCTCGTCTCGATACGAGTCTAGGCATATAAAATTTACCAAAATCGGACTCCATTTGCCCACTCAAATCTGTGTTTTTCTTTAATTTAGGCCTAGGGCTCAAACCCACCTTTAATCTTCCATTTACAGAAATTTAACCCATGATTTCATGTTAAAATGATGTAATTAAGCCACAAAACTTACCTCCAACGAATCCCCGATGAATTTCCAGCAATTCTCGTGAGTTTCTCTCTCTAGAACTCAAAAATGGCGTTTTTGGGTATTAAACCCGCGACTGGTTCTGTTCTGAACTTATCTTCACTGCCAACCTCTTTTGTTCATCGCGTTCGCGACGCCTCTCACGCGAACGCGATGCCTTTTTCCTCTTCTTCATCGCGAACGCGGCACTCTCTCACGCGTCCGCGAAGATCAACTCCGCAGCCTCCCGACTTTTACTCTACGCGAACGCGACGTGAAGTCACGCGTCCGCGATGCCTTAACTTTTCCTCTTACGCGAACGCGACCCACCCATCGCAAACGCGATGCTTCCCAGCTTCCTCTTACGTGAATGCGACACCACCCCCTCGCGAACGCGATGACCACTGCCTCCGGCCTACGCCAATGCGGAACTTGCCTTCGCGAATGCGAAGGCTTATTTTATGCCCGGTGATCTGCAATTTTACAGCAGACTTCCAAGTTCCAAAAATGCTGGATGATGGTCCGGATTCACCCCGAGGCCCCCGGGACCTCAACGAAAACCACCAACATACCCCAAATCACGATACGAACTTGTTCCAATCATAAAAACACCATCCTAAACATCAAAATCACCAATTACACACGGATTCAAGCCTAAATTTCTTAAAACTTTCCGAATTACACATTCGATGAAAAACCCGACCAAACGACGTCCGAATGACCTGAAATTTTGTAGGCACATCCAAAATCACCTAACGGAGCTACTGCAACTGTCAGAATTCCATTCAGACTCTCGGATCAAAATCTCACCTACCGTTCGGATTTCGCCAAAATTCAACCTTAGCCAATTCAAGCCTATTTCTACACCGGGCCTCCAAATTCAATTCCGATCGCTCCCCTTCCCGGAACTAACCGAATCATCAGAATCCGATTCCGAGCCCTCTAACCAAATAGTCAACTCCGGGTTGACTTTCCTTATTCAAGTCTCCTTCAAAAAGGCTATATGCCTCATTTTCAATCCAATTCACTCCTAATTCACCCGATAGACTTTAACACTGATATAAAAGCATAAAACATACAATTTCAACATAACGGGGTGGTAATTCCCGTGACGACGGGCCGGGTCGTCACAACTACTGTTAGCAGCGTTGTTCCAGTAGGCCTATCAACCAACTGGTGTAATAATGTAAAGAGTGTTTGTAAATTGAAAACTCTGAGGCAGTGATCTATAAATTTTATCAGTAGTTCGGTAGACATGTAAGGTTCCAAAAAATAAAAGATAGAATAAACATGGAGGAAGGAAGGCACCAGTGGAAGGGTCTACTTTTGCATTCCAACCTCCAACCTTCTTATCCCTTGCCCCAAATTACAGTGAATAAAGGGGAAAAAGAACGAACGACTACTATGGGGAGTTAGAGAAAAAGGAGCTTATCAAGCGAGAAATTCAAAAATAGCCAGATTTAATACTAGACGTTGCAAAATAATCAAGTTTTAAAAGTCATCGAAATTTAGCTACTTTTCATGTAAAGAAAAATCTGAGCGAAAACACTGTTCAAAATTCGAAAAATGCACCACAAATTTTTCGGAAGTTCCAGCATAAGTATGCTTGAACTCTCACAAATTTTACGGCTGGAGCTCCGACATATTTACGGGAGTTCCAGCAAGTATAAATATCCAGTATAATATACTGAAGTTTGGAGCATTGATGCTTCAGTCTCCTATAAATTTTACAGGAATTATCAAAGTATACCGCTCTAGCATAATATGCTGAAATTCGTACACAAATGCACCAGAACTCCCGTAAATTATACGGTGCCGGTTCCCTGTTGCAGCAAATAGTGGCTATTTTTCATTAACGTCGTAAACAATGTTTGAAAGTGGGGATTTAACAAGAAGCAAAACACCAAGAAAATAAAAATCTTTTGGTAATGATTTTTATACTTATCTTGTGGATAATGATCCCTTAACATATTCTGAAGCTATTTCTTCATGTGATGACTATTTTTCGATAGCCAACAGTAAAAGTGACTACGCCACGCGATTTTGACATTTTTCAATACAGTGTCGATCCCCAAAATGTTGTCCAGTGCACATGCCTGCATGATACAGAGATGCAAATTAACACCAACTGAGAAAATCCTATAATTAATGAAGCGAAGCTTGTACAATTATCAGCCAATCAACAACGGCTAGTGTTTCCAGAGTTGGAAACTATACTACTTTTGAATGCAAAAGTTTGTTCAATTAAGTAAATACAAGCTTAATTTTCCAACTTAGCTCTATCAGATAAACATGACTGTTCAATACCCTATCGTCGTACAAAATTAAAAACAAGGTATCAACATTTAAATGTGCCCCCCCGCCACACCACCCCGCCCAAAATAAAGAAACAAAAAGGATACCAACGCAAAACATACAAACAATTCATCTTTGAGGTCCTTCCATACATTAGACGACCTAGAACAATAATAGTTCTGCCGTCAAAGTCTTTCGAGCCGACCATGAATATATGGACACAGAAGTCAGAGTTGGATAGCTGTTGATCTTAACTGTTAATTTGAAATCTTCACCTGTAAGCTTAGCCTAGAAGATACAAGCTAGCTAACAGGAGAAAGGAAGTCGAAAGGCACCATCTAACTATAGTCCAACATCCTAGTCTAGAACAAATCAAAGACTAATTGTTCTCTAGACCAAATAAAATCTACTTATATTACTTATTATATACAGGGTAGCGGTGCCGCAAGCACATGAGAATGTCTAGTTGAGGAATTACACCGCAAGCACAGGAGAATGTTATAGTTGAAGAATTACACCAGACCCTTTTTCAACTTCTATAAACAGTGAAACTCAACTTCTATAAACAGTGAAACTCAGACTCCTTTTACAAGAAAAGTTTCCCGTGTTCACCAAGAACAAACAGCATTGCCAAGGATATTAAGTTGGCCACAAAACGTGCCAATTAGATTATAGACCAGTAGTTAACATTCCACCGGAAGAGATGACAGGCCCCTAGAGCTTTGGTTCTGTCACGCCCCAAACTAGCACCTGGTGCCTAATTTGACTGAACATACTAACCAGTAAATCATGTACCATAACATATATAGAAACATCTAGGCCGACAAGGCCGTAACATATGACATCAGCTCATAACCAACCGAAAATGACTTGCATATAAGGGCCGCCAAGGCCACTATATAAATTAGTACGACTAACGTCCGGTCATTTGCGTCTACAAAAGCCTCAAAAGTGCATCTGACATAAGTAACGTGGTCAAAACAAGGCCCCAACTGAATAATCAAATGTAAGTAACAACAACAATAACAACAAAAAAACCGAGTACAATCCCACACGTGGGGTCTAGGAAGGGTAATGTGCACGCAAACCTTACCCGTGAGGATAATCAAATGCAAGTACAGAACTCAAATGAAGGAATTATGAAGCAAACAACTGAATGTGTATCTCAAGTATCAAGGCAACCTACAAGGCATATACTATACTCTTACTAACCTGGATACGTCTCGTAATCTCGTTACTCTGGGCCTATGGGAGTAATACACAAACCAACACACACATCATCTAAATCTATAGTACGCAAGTTGCGTAATCACATAACAATCACTCTATTATATCACAATATGATCTCTTACGTATGTGCTAGCTGCCAAATTAGTGAATTATCGAGCTGATATCTCCCAGACTAGCGAGTTCGTCAATATGATCTCGTACGTATGTGCTAGCTGCCAAATTAGTGAGTTATCGAGCCGAGATCTCCCAGACTAGCAAGTTCATAACTACCAGGTTACCAAGATCTTCCAGGCTAGCACACATGTAACTACCAGGCCACTGAACCTGTTCGTAATGCCTATCATAACATATAACAATACAAAGCACATAAAATTCTCATGTCAACTCCAACTAACATTGGCCAAGTTACAGAAGTCTTTCTGAGGATGCCGATATGGCTAATATACACTTTCTAGGAGAAGCGAAAGACCACCAATAATCATATGAAACCCTTCTTATCAGAGCAGTACCAGATGAAGAAAGTAGTAGTGACAGCTATATGAGGGCAGTGATCTATAACACATGGCAGACAAGGAATTGGTAGATATTCAGAAACACGTGAATACATAATTTGCTACTGCAAAGATGAAAACGGAGCTCAAACATAAGTTAAAGGATATACAAACATGTCGGAAAGCACATAAAGGTAGGCAATTACTTCACAGGTTATGTAATTAGAGTTCCAATACTGGAGGGTAGTGAGTTGTAACTATCATATGTTTTTTTTCTGCTGTCTAGTTTACTAGAGGCCTTAACAGTAGTGTTTTGTGAACTGTAGTTATAGGTGCTTATGAGATGTATTAATTTGAATTGTTAATGGTAATAGTTCACATTTATTACAAAAAAAGAAATACATCCAGCACCTCAAAAGTAACAAGAACAACTCCAAAACGTCCTATAAACAGCCCTCAACACAACTACAACGTTTGACCATTAACTTGTATCATCTAAGCAGGAGAAGAAGATCTTACCTTAAACAACAAGATCCAGCCCTTAAGACACCTTGGTTCAACCTGCAGAAATCTCCAGCTCAATAACAACAAGCGAGAACTAAGCTTATACAAGTACTACAATCTTTCCGAAGGAAGAATTACCTCAAAACTTTGGTGGGATTTGCTTGAATGATATGGAAATGCTTTGGAAGCATTTAGGAAGCTTAAGGATCTGTTTTGGATGGAAAAATGAAGAGAGGGAAAGGCTGCATCACTTCATAAAATCAAAAATAATCTCCACGTGGGTCCCAGTGGGCTGCCTGGGCAGTCCGGCTAAAACGTGTATACGTTGGAAATTAGACTCGTAGACCTTCAACTTGGTGGGTGGATCAACCTCGTAACTCCAAGTATATTGGGAGAAAAGCTCGATGATATCAAACCCAAATTTCAGTGAACTTATCAACGTAAGTAGCGATAACTTTTGCCAACTTCAATTATGCAACTTACTTGACTTCAACATTTAATATACGACTATTATACGATTCAAGTACCTCATAACACGATTTTCTTGGCATGTTAAGCACTCCTAGTATTACTCCCAAATGTATGGGTTATAACATCGGCCCGTACCTCCAATGTACGCTCCATAAGTCCCTCTATAAGTTGAAAATTTTGCGAAAATTCACTCGCTTCGATTCCATTAACCTCTAACCCTTTTGACACTTACTAAACATAGTCATAATCACTTATAAGCTTAGGAATAGCCCATCTCTCCAAGCTTATGACGACTAACTCACGACGTAACTTAATGTATGAAAAATACGGGATGTAACAAGTTCACTGATAAAAGTAGTACAACGAAGGATGGGCAATCAGAAGAGCGGGGCCATTATTCTCAAGCTTGAAAAGCGAGAGAACATATTGCTCAGTTTAGAAGAAAATAAAAAACACAAGAAGTTGAAGGCTGAAAATTAAGTTGAATAAAATTGAAGTTTAGGCATCCAAGATGCTAATGGAGATTCTGGAAGACGTGGTGCACAAACTGACAAAAGAATCTTTTATGGAGAGAAAAATAGGTGCCCATTAGAGTCGCACTATCAATCTGCAAAAATGCACTTCGAAGTCCATAACATTACATTTTTATGCTGTCAAAGACCAACCAGCACAAATAAAAATTAGCATCAGACGTGTTAATTGAACGCATTCGACTAACATGAGGAGGGAATCTTGACTGAGTCACCAAACTAGTGATGTATCAGTAACAGATTTGACTGCAGCACCTACCTAAAAAGTACTATATGGTAATGATTCAAATTACACTCCCCAGCAACCTAAACAATAAAAATCCAGAATATTTCTAATGGTAATGCAAACTTAATTAACGCAGCCCAAAAGAGAGTCCTAAACTTATAAGCAATATCTCCAAAAACTATATCAGAACAAATATGAGGCCATTCAACGAAAAATTCTTTCAAATTTATGAGAATAATCTGATATTCCTTAGGGGTCATTTGGTATGAGGTATAAGGTGAGATAAGGTGGGATAAGGTGTAGGATTAAATTTATACTCTGTTTGATCGTGGTATAAATTATCCCGCTGTTTAGTTAGCGGTATAAATTTATCCTGGGATAAATCTATACCTCCAACCAAACAGAGTATAAATTTAATCCCAGACTTAATCCATATCCCATCTTATCCCACCTAATCCCATCAAATGTGAGATTATTTTATCCCATCTTTCATGTGGTATAAATTAGTCCTGGGATTATAATCCCGGGATAATTTAATCCACGTACCAAACGGCCCATTAGAGTTGCCTTACACACTTTGGTTTGCAAGTCACTTCTAGTGTCTTTATTCAGCATCTGCTAGAGGTCATACTTCCACAACAGATGAATCAAAACACGTTGAAGAACCTAAGTTTGAGATTCTTTTTTAATTTCTTGAGGCATCAACTTTGTGAACAGACAAATTACCTTCAGATATAGAAGATGACCACCATTTTGCCTCTCTACCAAGTGGTCTAAAGGAGTGCAGTCGTTGGGAGATAGCCAAAACACTAGAAATAAACATCTTGCTAATGGTTGACTGTGAAACTCTTCATTAAGGCTCAATAAAAAAAGCACGAAGCGACCCGGCATGCCTCCAAAGTAGTCCTAGAAAAAAAGTAAGAGGCTTATAAGAAGCAGATACACAAGTTAACAAAAACTTGGTAGTTCAGTAAAAATAGTAGGAATAACATGCCGATTATCCACTGAGTTTCAAACGATGAGCCAACTGGCCCTTGGCGACTTCTTAGTTATCCAAAAAAGAAAGAAGCAAATACCGACACAACAAGCATCAGTTGAAAGTATCTCGACCAAGTACTAGTTTACTGATAAATCAAGTTCTGTCACTAAATAACACCAAATTGGTGAAACTATTACCAAAAATATACCAATAAATCTAGCCATCATCATAGAATATGGAATAGAATATGATTCCATATGGAATTACATCTTTGCACCAACAATTTCTTACTTTTTGGACCGAACTCTAAATTCTCTCAATAGTTGTACTCCTGTTCCACTTTATACGCCATTACTACCTCCAGGGGATCAACAAAATTTTTGCTATGATTTTTCATTTACTTTTAAAATATTTTTACTTTAAAAATTGTAATGTTTGTATGTGATCTATATATGAACTGTCCTAACAATAAGTCAATATCCGAATTAATATTGAAGACCCTTGATACTCCTCCATCTGCAAAAAAGTTATCCGACACCGGGGACTACTATTTTTTTTCACCCAGACCCAAAAATAAATGCAAAGAAAGCCATGTCCCTTGCATCTAATCCGAGCTCATCCTCGGCTTTTGCGGATGTTCCCATCACTACCTGGGAAGTAACCATGGAATGTTAAATTGGAACATTAGGCGAACGAATAAGTCAACAGCATACACTGCTGTGGACCAGGATGTGATCATCATTCAAGGGCCCTTTCACAAAGATAACACAAGCGAACTATAATCTGTCCTCTCCACTCATCCTTATGTTGTCGGCTATGAAAGCACCCAATTTAGCGGACGATGTGTACAAGGCCATTTTTTTAGCACCTTTGACTTCTATAGTAGCTTTACAATAACAGACCTACTAATTCGGTACACTTCTAGAACAAAACAACTTATGGATTTCCAAAAGGCAAAAGAACAAAGTTCACCTAACAGCACGGATCGATCACATCCTAAGCTTAGAACGCTCCAGATATACTAAGCCATAAGGCATCAGGTGACATTTTGGGATAAGATCTGCATACAAGTTACCCTCCCCAAACCCCACGGTGTGGGATAAATACTGGGTATGTTGTTGTTGTTGCATCAGGTGACATTCAAATTCATCGTTTATCTCATAACTGAGAGATTGTTTGAAACAAGTACATGAAAGGAATAATAAGCCAAATGTCACATGTCACTCTATAAGCCAAATGTCACAATACAACCTATAACATAATATTTCCTTAGGTATGTGCTGACCTTCCTGAGGAACGTGACAAAATATGTCTCATGGCATTCAATGCTTTTGAATAGACATTCAAGACACCAAAAAAAGAAGCTAAAGTGACAACAAGTAACTCACCTTAAACTATTGTTTGAAACAGGAGTTTAGAGTACCTGCAGCCCCACGATAAGTGGAACGATATTAAGGGGGCTTTTGTCCATTCTTCTATCTCACTGTTAAAATACTGTTTGAACAGGAACTCACATGAAAGGACATATCAGCCAAACACTACCAATCTGGCACAACATTCTATATCAGTTTAATTACTCTAGAGGTGGCAAAAGGGCGGGTTGGGTTGAATTTTGACGGGTCAAAATAGGTTAGGTCAATAAATGAATCATTACCCAACCCAGTCCAAAGTGTACTTGGGCTAAGATGGGCTAAACAATGGGTCATAACCCAACCCGCCGACTTGACCCTTATTTTAGAACCATGCTCATCTTGCATAAAAAAGCCTTCTATTCCAAAATGTGTAAGTTGAAAAAAAAAATTATGGGTTCGAGTGGGACGGGTGGTGCAGAAACACAAAAAACAGAAAATTTAAAAAAAAAAAAAAGTATAATTTTTTTTGAGTGGGTTTGGTTCAGGGGAGATGGGGTGATTTCAGAAAAAAAAAAAGTAAAAAGTACAAACAAAAAAAAAGTAAAATGAAATTGAAAAGTTTGCGCCCATAGGGGTTGCAGAAAATCGGAAATACAATTTTTTTTAGGGGGTTTTGGATTTGGGGGGGGAGGTGGTGTGCAGAAAAACAAAGAACAAAAAATTGAAAAAAGAAGTAAAATTGAGTCAACTAAGTAAATTTCTACTAAGTTGAACTGAAATACCTTTTATTTTGGGTAAGTTTCGTGTGTTATAATTGTGCTGCTTAATAAGTCAAAATGGGCTATAACAAATAGTGGGTTAACTTGCGCTCAGCCCAAATTGACCAAGCTAAAATGTTGTAGCCCAACTCATTTAATCTCTAGACGGATTTGGTGGGTTTGAGGTCAAATTGCCACCCCTAAATTACACCATTGCAAAATGAAATTGGATAATATCTGCAACATCAAAATTAAACCACAAATAAAAGCAAAGAATATAATGTTGCAAGCAAGACAGAATTTTTTTAAAGATGATGAGAATATGTAAAGGTTGCGGCAAATGCAACACAAACCCCTTCTGCGACTTAAATCATCAAAGACATTGGTGAATCCTTTCTCACTGAAGAAGCAGGATAATAAGTTTGTTACAGTCAAAGGCAGCTCCAGAAATCATTTCTATTGATTAAAAAAGAACAGATTGACCAATTGAACAATTGACACCTTCCCTCCTCCTTAATCCGGGCTTGGGACCGGCTGTTTAGACAGGCGGAGTTACAAGGGTCCCCTAAACACAAAATGTAGCAGTAAGACCTTCCCTCCTCCTTAATCCGGGCTTGGGACCGGCTGTTTAGACAGGCGGAGTTACAAGGGTCCCCTAAACACAAAATGTAGCAGTAAGTAGGCCTAAGCTACAAGAGAAAACACAAGGCCAAACTACTGTTGGTGCTAAGACAAGACATGATCATAGAACAAACAGGACCGGTCAATAAAATGCATTAACTCAAACGCAAACAACACACCAAACCGACGAACAACCTGGAAGTATGTTTGGATTATATAAAAGGAAATAGATACTGGGAGGAACAGACTTAGCAGTGACCTCCTAGGTTAAAAGGGACAAATTGGCAGAATTGTTGAAGAGTGGATACAAGTCAACGAATGTACTTAGGAATACAAACTGACACAGGATTGACTGTCTAGGATATAATCTAGGATAAATTCACGATTCAACCACAATGAAGGACAAAATCACCAGTCAATCCGAGATTAAAAGCCATTGTGGAGGAATAGGGTGTAAATACTATCTTGGAAATTCTCACAACTCAAAAATCTTCCACGGAAGCAAATCTTCACAACATGCCTACAAAAACAAAGATAAAAGACCCCACCACCCTAGAAATATCCCATATACCTAAGCAAACTCCCTCTAGTGCATCTCCCTCACAAACTAGTCAAATCTTCACAACATGCCTACGAAAACAAAGATAAAAGACCCACCACCCTAGAGATATCCCCTATAACTAAGCCTACTCCCTCTAGTGCATCTCCCTCATAAAATGGAACTTCCAAAAAAGATTGTTCCACATCAAAAAACCTCATTTAGAGCAAAAAAAAAAAAATAATCAGATTATCCCCCACATAAAAAACCCTTGTAAAGCAACAAAATCAATCCACAGCACCTTGCTTTGGCATATGTAGCATATGCAGGAAACAATACTATATTTTTCTATAAAAATAAGCAGGAAAGAAAAAAACAAATTGCAGGTAAAAAATCCCCCCTCCCCCTCCCCCCCGAGAGCCCTACCAATGAGAACACTGCATAATACCACGTCCAAGGTTCTCAAAAGAAGATGAAATGAAAAAACATTTACGTTCAACCACATCATTGGTATATATCAAACTACAAAACCTATAAGTTGGGTGTCCGTTTTCTTTTTATCTATTTGGTGAAATAAGTTATCCTGTACAAGGCTGATATCTTTCCTTCCAAACAGAAATACGACAGGCTCCCACGGAGAAAAAAAAGCTCAATTGACAGCACATACACTTGCACCACATTGCATACCTTAGGAGAAAGAGCACATGGTACTATGTCCTTCTCAGTTTCCATCCTTTTACCTTATAGTAAAGGAGTGTTGTACAAGCAAAACTATGTGAGCAAAATGAACATCCAAACAGTGGTAGCACTAAGTGGCCCCCAGCCTAACAACGTAAAGCATGTAAAATTCCCTAAACAAGATATGGAGTTCACCCTGCTAACTCCCTGCTCGTCTAGGACCCAAATCATCATGCAACAACAGCAGATATGACATGAAAGTTCCTCTGAAGAAATTCCAGTAGATACTGAAAAGCAGAGCCCCCTTGACTGCAATGGAACATTCACGGGGAAGAAAATATTGTTTCCCCATAGGACTACAAGAAGACTAGACAACTTCTGGGTCCTGGCTAATTAAAGCAGAACATGACTTCAGCTGACGAGATGTTAATTTGAAGATGCATTGCAACTAAAAGTAAAAATGTCACGGCACCAACCCAGAATAGAACCTTACTTGATATTATGTCCTAGTCTTTTTGAAAGATTGCTTACGGGGTAACTGATCGAAAGGAGGGATTGACCAGTATGTTCATTTCATTAAAAAGCTGCACTTGAAAACACATTGTTCACTATTTCATAGCACCTTGAGACAACTATATATATAATATTCAGAAATCAAATTCTCCAATCAGAAATATTGAAATACCTGTAAAAAGCAAGCACAGAATATATCCTGAAATCAATGTTTTGCAACCAGCTAAGACTTCCCTCGATAAACCATATAGATAGTCACTGAAGCAATCTCCACCAGAAAATAACTCCAGTACTAACATTTTTAAAAATTGTTGCCCAAAAAAAGTAGAAAGCTACGAAGGAATTCCACCCACCTAAGCTCTTGACATACAGCATCTACCAAGTACATACGACTATGCAGGTGCCAAATTTTTTGCTCCTTCATAAATAAGATAAAAGATATCAAGGAACATCCAAGTAACAACGAAGTGAGGCATAAACATCACCCAAGCAAACAACTTGTCCCTCTTTAAGTAGCCTAAGTTCCTCCGCTTGCCAAATTAACCAATCCATTTGGGACCATATGAAAGTTACTACAAAAGCCACCTTGTCTAATTGCATATTGAAACATACAGGATGGTTATGCAGCTTCTACATATGAATTCATATGAAATTCACCACTAGTGATGTTTGGCCATGAGCCTGATAAAAAAGAGATCCACAACAAGAGTCATACCATCATATGCATCACTTCATAAACCAAATGCTCGTTCTCAATATCCCTGTAATACTCCAGATGCCAGACAAAAAATTAACTGGTGAATGTGAATAAAAGAGAAGAGAAACCACTGAAGACCAGCTGCAGCTTTCAAAAAATTATGTCACCCCATCTTCACCTTCCCAAAATACAAGAGGTTCTGTAATTAAAAACACCAGAACAGTCTCACTCGTGTATTATGTAGGACCTGCTCAAGGCCTTGCACACGGTTACTCACCACCAAACACCTCTAACCATCAAGGGAGGGGGAGAAAGAAGGCAGAACTAAATGGAACTGCAAAAATCTTGCACATGTTGACTCACCAACGACGACCTCTAACCATTAAGGGAGGGGAAGATAATTGAAACTGCATCACACAAAAAAATACCCAAAACAGGTTTTGGGAAAAAACTCCTCAGCACATGAATGCCAAAAATCATAGTTCAACTCTCTTCACCAAAATCTTGTTTCCTACATCTGATGATGCAGCAACAGAGAAAATCAAAGCCCAGTGGAATAGAGATCATATAAATAAATAAAGAGAAGATGATAAAATGGCAATAACTCCACTATAATCATGCCATATGAAAAGCACACATGCCATACATGGAAGTGCAACGGGGGAAATGGAGCGATATACTCTATGAATAATGGCAAAGACAGCAGCATTTTCAAAATGGTCAAGCTCGGTCAAAGATGTTGGATAATTCCTAGAAGATCTCCCTTATTTTATTCAAGGTGCCTAATCAATCAACAATACAAGAAGTCCAAGAAACCAAAGGACAACTACATCAGAAATAAGAAATGAACTATAGCTGGTCTAAAACATGACAGGACAACAAAGTGGCCAAGCAATGAAGTTGTAACCAACAGCTCCAATATCACAATGCCTTGATACCTTGTACTATGCAACCTCATAACTCGATTGATGGAGAAGGCAGCATCACCCTAGCGACACATATTAGATTACGCCTTTAGGAAGAAAATAATCCAAACTAGAATAGCATGCGAGGACACGAATAGCTAACCCAGAGCTGGAGTTTGTAATGAAACCAAAAGCTAACTCAGCCATCTTGCTAGCTCACACCACATCTACAGAAAGCAAAGCATATTGTTGCATTGTTTCTCGAGATGGAAAATAACAACAGAGTAGAGTGGAAAGAAACTGAGCCTGGTGGATCTACATATAACCAGCCACGTTCTTTTGAGGGATACCCCAGCCTTCGACGGTGATCCAAATTGACAAATTTGTGACCACATCTATAGAAAGCAGAGCAGATAGTGGCATGTTGCTCGAGTTCGAAAATAACAATAGAGTAAAGCGAGAAAAAACTGACTGGTGGGTCTGCAAGAAACCAGCCACGTGCTTTTGAGGGATACCCCGAGCCTTTGACGGTGATCCAAATTGACACATCTGTGAATTGAAATCTGGATGATCATACTAGTTGTGAAGTGACAGTTGACTAAACATACCTCAGCGTAGCAAGAAAACAAAGAATAATGGCACAACGATTGCCTATTAGTCAATGCTGATTCAACCATTTTAAGCAAATTATTACAAGCTAATATGGAAGGTATTAAAAAGAAAGTTAACCAACTTTAAACTAAGAATTTGAAAAACTTGCCACCTTGCACGATGATCACATATGTGGTAGATTCACAAGGGTTCCAAAAGATATATACCCTTGTGAAGATCTATCACGAAGAACAAAATAATTACCTTGCACTCATTTACAAAATTAAAATAAGAGAATTTTAGAATCAATGAATCGAGCTCTTTTTGTTCAAGTGGAAATGTTCTGTGGAGAAAAGATGTGAAGGAGATCTCTCTTGCACAAAATTTTTTACATAATAGCAAAAGAAGCAAGTCATCAAATGAGCAGAATGCTTGAAACATAATATGCATGCTTCAAAAGAGATTCTCCAAATAAAGAGGCTTCATTACCCAATAGCAAACAGTTTGAACGCAGATCCACAAATGAACTGATAAAAATGAGCATCAAAATCCCTCTACTGCCTGGTGAAGGCATCAATTGATCGGAATCTGTTAGATTATGTCCCACACTTTTTTTGTAAAAGATTTATTAACAAAGGGGAAACCCAGTTCACCAGCCGTATGCTAAAATGTCTCTCTTCTAGTTAATATATTCTGACTGTGAACTTCAGACTATGAAAACAACAAGGCTGCCCCTACAAGTGTTGTCAATTGCACGAACGCCTAGACATTGCTGGCACGAGCTTGATCAGACATAAATACACACCATAGAATACAAGTAATTGATTATGGCTGCAGATATATCACTCAATATAAGAACCAAATAAAAAATATACCCGCCGCCATGCATGGAAACCACCACAGACATGTTAAAGTTCCTGCAAAAGGAACTACTAGAATGCACCACTATCAAGAGCCTAAGTGGAGAGAAGGGAAGCACACTGATGAAGGAAGAAAATTGAATTGAAAATTTTGATACCTAGATCTGCCTGAACTAAAGAAACCTTAAAGCAAATCAACAAACAAGAGCACTCCATGAGAAGAATTCACTGCTCTAAGGCCCAGAAGCTGCAAGCACAGAAGGAAGGGAACAGTGAGTGCAAACTGATACCACCTAGGAAAATTATCGAGATTTTTCAGAGATAAGATTGAGAAACCCCCTTTCCTCAAAGATATCCAAAATTTAATCCTCAATTACTGTCACCAACTGGTCTAAACTTCGTCCAACAGACAAAATAAAGCTGGTGTGATGAACAAAAGAAAACGGAATCATAGAAGGTAAGTAGCAAGAACACCAAAAGTAGAGCACTTTATGCAGCAATCAAAAGATGCACCATCCGGCCATCCCTTATGGAAATGAGATCTCATCAGCTGGATCATCACATACATAAGCATCTGGAATAAAAATTACGAGTGAAAGCAGAATACATACACTTGTAAAAAAAATTAACTTAACTGGGAGCTTCCATATGATGCAAGTTTTGAGAAAGCTGTGAGGCGCGAATATCCAATACCTTTAGTCCAAGACCTGAAAACTTGATCTGCATCTTACCAAAGAAAAGCACCAAAGCAAGGAGGCACTTATTTCTTCAGAACCACTTGCACCACTGGAACAAATCTTAGATACCTATTCCATGTATCCTTTGAAGTAACACCAAATGAAATCCACTAATGCTCGAAACGAATAAGCACTACAAGTGAAGGTAAAAGAAGTTGGTGCGAGAATAAGATACTACTTGCATCAATATTAACATTACGATGGAAGTCAAGATCTCAAACCAAACTAATAGCTCCATCCACACTGATGTCATGGCCTACTTATGATATATATGGGTAGGATTGATGACGGACTTGTTAATACTAGTAAAGATATTGACTGATCAAAACCTAAGATATCCAAAATCTTTCTTCTGCTGATCATTAACTTCAGATAAGGATAACAGCACGGTAGCCCAACAAATACTGCGTTGAATCTAGACACTGCTGGCAGAGCTTGATTACACCTTAAAATGGAAATAATCAATTGCGGCTGCAAACAAATCACCAAATAAAAGAACCAAAAGTTGAATGAAATAATCAAATATCCACCGCCATGCAATGGAATCACGACGGACATGTTAGATTTTGTGCAGAAGAGCTCTAAGAGCATAACTAATAGAAGAGCACCATCTCGAAAGAGCATACGGCGAGAGAAGGAAAGCACTTAGGGAAGAAAATTGGAGAAAATTTCATACTCAAAGCACCCTGAACAGAAGAAACCTTTACGCACACCACAAACAAGGGCGCGTCGTGAAATGCAGATATCACTGCTCTAAGACCGGCAACTGCAAGCACAGACAGAAGAGACAGTTAAGCCCATAGTTGGCTAAACCCAAACCAACAAGGAAATCAAACTGAGATGCCAGAGATAACATTGGAAAACCCCCTTTTCTCATAGGGTGACAGCACCCAGGTCACAGAGCAAGCACCAAATACTGGACACCAACCTTTGAAATTCCCAAATCTAATATTACTGCGACCATGTGATCTACTGTCACCCTGTGGTCTACACATCCATCCAACAAAAAAATATGCCGACGTGATAAAACATAAGAAAACGGAAATGGAGAAAATAAGTAAAGAGGACGCATAAAGTAGAGGAGCACTTCACAGGGCTATCAAAAGATCCAGAATTGAGTTTTGAGTACTCTTCAGGTGTCCATAACATAAGAGATCTCATCCATAAGCATCTCTGAAAACTAAAATGATAGCACAATATACTATACACACTTGTGAAAAGAATTATCTTAATTGAGAGCTTAAGAGCAGTTTCGACAAAACTAAGACACACTAATAAAGCAAGACACTTACACCTGTAGAACCACTTGCGCCCTTGGATCAAAACTTAGATTCTCATCCATGCATCCCTGAAAACTGACACAACCTAGGAATAAAATGCACCGACGATCGGACCAAATAAGCATTGAGGCAGTCAAGGTAAAAGAAGGTGGTGGGAGATAAGACAATATTTCTTAGCATATAAGATGGAAGATATCAAATCCAAACCGATAGTTCCATGCTGGACTTGTTCCCTGCTTCTCACACATAAGCATAGATCACCGACTTGTTCATCTGAAGATTCAGTCCGCATGGGGAGCAAAGATAATGAGGTTTGAGGAGTGAAGCTCAAATGTGTGGCAAAGCAGTGTGCACCAGCACCCCTTTCCAAAATAGAGGAGCTCGTGCAAATCAGAAAACACAGAATAATCCTTATATCCATCATTACTACTGGGAAAACAACTTGAACACAACGGCTAACATGCCCAGCATCCATACGGAACTAATTGCATAGTGGAATATCACAACAAAACCCTCAGAAATGGCCCAAAACCTGAAAACATGCTTGGTTACCCCAAAAGTGCAATCTAGGATGGATGACATCAGCAAGCCAGACTCATTTCTTAGCATTGTCAGTTGAACGCAAATCCAAGACCTGAAAACTTGATCTGCATCTTACCAAAGAAAAGCACCAAAGCAAGGAGGCACTTGTTTCTTCAGAACCATTTGCACCACTGGAACAAATCTTAGATACCTATTCCATGTATCCTTTGACAAGTAACACCAAATGAAATCCACTAATGCTCGAAATGAATAACCACTACATAAGAAGAAGGGCCGACCAGTTCAATACCCACTTCGTGGGTGTCTGGGGAAGGGAATACTCTAGGCAGCCTTCAATAACCACTACATGTGAAGGTAAAAGAAGTTGGTGCGAGAATAAGATACTACTTGCATCAATATTAACATTACGATGAAAGTCAAGATCTCAAACCAAACTAATAGCTCCACCCACACTGATGCCATGGCCTACTTATGATATATATGGGTACGATTGATGACAGACTTGTTAATACTACTAAAGATATTGACTGATCAAAACCTAAGATATCCAAAATCTCTCTCTTCTGCTGATCATTAACTTCAGATAAGGATAACAGCACGGTAGCCCAACAAATATTGCGTTGAATCTAGACACTGCTGGCAGAGCTTGATTACACCTTAAAATGGAACTAATCAATTGCGGCTGCAAACAAATCACCAAATAAAAGAACCAAAAGTTGAATGAAATAATCAAATATCCACCGCCATGCAATGGAATAACGACGAACGTGTTAGATTTTTTGCAGAAGAGCTCTACGAGCATAACTAATAGAAGAGCACCATCTCTAAGAGCATACGGCGAGAGAAGGAAAGCACTTAGGGAAGAAAACTGAAGAGAAAATTTCATACTCAAAGCACCCTGAACTAAAGAAACCTTAACGCACACCATAAACAAGGGCGCGTCGTGAAATGCAGATATCACTGCTCTAGCCTCTTAAGACCGGCAACTGCAAGCACAGACAGAAGAGAACAGTTAAGCCCATAGTTGGCTAAACCCAAACCAACAAGGAAATCAAACTGCGATGCCAGAGATAACATTTGAAAACCCCCTTTTCTCGGAGCGTGACAGCACCCAGGTCACGGAGCAAGCACCAAATACTGGACACCAACCTTTGAAATTCCCAAATCTAATATTACTGTGACCATGTGATCTACTGTCACCCTGTGGTCTACACATCCATCCAACAAAAAAAATCATGCCGGCGTGATAAAACATAAGAAAACGGAAATGGAGAAAATAAGTAAAGACGACGCATAAAGTAGAGGAGCTTCACAGGGCTATCAAAAGATCCATAATTGAGTTTGAGTACTCTTCAGGTGTCCATACCATAAGAGATCTCATCCATAAGCATCTCTGAAAACTAAAATGATAGCACAATATACTATACACGCTTGTTAAAAGAATTATCTTAATTGAGAGCTTAAGAGCAGTTTCGACAAAACTAGACACTACTAAAGCAAGACACTTACACCTGTAGAACCACTTGCGCCCTTGGATCAAAACTTAGATTCTCATCCATCATCCCCGAAAACTGACACAACCTAGGAATAAAATGCACCGACGATCGGACCAAATAAGCATTGAGGCAGTCAAGGTAAAAGAAGTTGGTGGGAGATCAAGACAATATTCTTAGCACATAAGATGGAAGATATCAAATCCAAACCCATAGTTCCATGCTGGACTTGTTCCCTGCTTCTCACATAAGCATAGATCACCGACTTGTTCATCTGAAGATTCAGTCCGCATGGGGAGCAAAAATAATGAGGTTTGAGTGAAGCTCAAATGTGTGGCAAAGCAGTGTGCGTCAGCATCCCTTTCCAAAATAGGGGAGCTCGTGCAAATCAAAAAACACAGAATAATCCTTATATCCATCATTACTACTAGGAAAACAACTGGAACACAACGGCTAACATGCCCAGCATCCATACGGAACTAATTGCATAGTGGAATCTCACAACAAAACCCTCAGAAGTGGCCCAAAACCTGAAAACATGCTTGGTTACCCCAAAAGTGCAATATAGGATGGATCACACCAGCAAGCCAGACTCATTTCTTAGCATTGTCAGTTGAACGCAAATCAGAAACCAAAGGTACAAAAAAATAGTCCTCAAGGCTATCTGTAAAGGGGAATCCATAAGATATGAGAAAGATGAAGGTACTACCGTACTAGCAGCAATTCCCTGAGAAGAAATCACCCACCTTCCCGAAATAGAAAACTCTCATCCAAGCCACCGAAACGTCCCCTATCATTCTCCTATGATCATTACCCAGAACCTGATCAAACATTGGCAACATTGACATACAAACAACCGTCTCTAGTCAACAAAGAAGAAAACGAAAACAATACTAACTGCAAACTGAATCTGACACCAAAAAAAATCAGAAAGAACTCGCAAACCCGATAACCCGCTTGAATTACATGGTCCATGCTCAACTCTCAACAGAGACAAACAAAGAAAAGCAAATCAGAAACCTACAGAAAATCAAGACATAATAAACTGAAATATATGAACTACCAATCATAGGAAAGCAACGACACGATGATAGAAGGTACTGGTAGTGAGTGAGTTATATAGTAACAGATAGCCCGACAATTTAAAACCAAACAATCGCTCCACGAAAAGAAGTATTCACTGCTCAGAGACTACCCATAGCTGCAAGCACAGGAAAAAGGCAACCGTTAAGTGCAAAGTTGGCGAAACAGATACTAACTACGAAATCACTAGATATTCCAGAGATGAGATTGGAAGTCCCCCTTCTTTTCAAGGCCTGACAATAACCAGATTACAGTGCAAGCACAAAATAGGACCAAGGAAAAATGTGCCCAGGGTATACAACCAACCTTTGCAATTTCACCATGTGGTCTCTAGACATCCATCCATTGGATCATGGAAGATCCGAGCATCTGGACTCGAAACTAATGGCAGCAGAATATACTATACACACTGGAAAAAAGAATTTTTGTAGCTGAGAACTTCCATTTACCAGAAATCTTGACAAAGCTCGATGACACAAAATACCCAATATGTCAAAGGGGGAACCTGCTCTGCATCTTCCCTACACAAACACCAAAGTAAGACACTTATGCCTGTAGAGACAAGGGATCAAATTCATCTATGTATCCTTGACAACTGACACCACACCGAGGTACGGAATCCACTGATGACCAGACCAAAAAAGCATTGAAGTAGTCAAGGTAAAAGAAGTTGATGCGGGGAATAAAAGGATATTGGCATCGAAATAGCATATAAGATGAAAGTCCAGATGTCATATCCCAAGCAGTGGTCTCCACGCTGTGGTTGTCCCCTACTTCTAACACAGCACTAGAATAGATCACGGAATCATTTATCTGAAATTAAAAGTCACAATGGGAGTGAAATTGCTCTGAGAATTCAGGGATTGCTAGCTCAGATAGTGTGGCAAATCAGTGTACACCAGCACACCTTTCAAAACAGGAGGAAGAGCTCACGTAAATCAGAAACATAAAACTTAAAACTCCAAATCCATCCATGGAAAAAAAACAGAGTACTTAATTGCATAGAGGAATCTCACAGCAACCTCACAATCGTCCAAAACCTGAAAGCATGTTGACTCCCCAAAAATTGCATCTAGAATGGATCTTACCAACACACAGTTGAAGGATTGCAAAATCCGAAAAACCAGAAGCTATAGCATGATAGGAATAGCAGGTTTAATAGAGATTGACATCAAATAAAATGAAGACGAAACCTCTTATCTGATGTCAATTTTGTCAACATAAATGTTCAATACTGGAAACAAAAGAAATTTCAATCGAAACCAATTACAAAAATACTTTTTAAAAGGACTCGTGAAAGTTGTAATAGGGAAGGGGAAAAATAAGAAGATCAAGAAACCTAAAGGTTACAATCCTCAAAGGCAGGATTTTTTATAAAAAGCAGTTAGTGGGCGAATACCGTGGTTATGTTTAGGATGAAGGTACCAACTGCAATTTCATGTGAAGAAATCACCCACCGGAAGTCACTACAATCATCATCAAGACCACCGGAAGCCCCTAATCATTCGCCTACGATCATTACTTAGACCTGATCAAACAATGGAAACATCTGACCTACAAGCAATCAACAAAGAAGAAAAAACAGAACTATTTGCAAACCGAACCTCGTACAAGAAAAAGGAACTCAAAGAACCCCGAGCCTACGTCCCATATCACATATTCCAAATAAATTACCAATTGAAGGAGAGAAAGCAACGATACGAAGCCAGAAGGTACTGGAAACGAACGAGTGAGACTTATCTAACAGAAAGAATAGTTGAAATCAAAACCAAAACCGATCGCTACCGGACAAACTGCGACTTCAGAAAAGAAGGCATCACCTCATCTTCACAAAATACTACAAACGAGAATCATCATGTAAATAAATACCAAAACCGGACATATCAACAAACGATCTCTGCAGCCTCAAAGGAGAGAAACACCAATTCTAATTACAAAACTGAATCTCAAATCAAAAAACCTCAAACGGATAATCTCTGGGGCGAACTCAAATTCTCAACAACGACGATCAACGAATTCAAAACCACAAACATAGCAGAGAAATCACAAGGAAAACAAACTGGGCTGGGAAATTGTTTTATTGGAGAGTCTATTTATATAGAGTTATGAGGTTGGATGGACGGCTGAGATTAAGCGATGAAGATAACGCGTTGCGTTCGGGCTACGAGCGGATGTATTTGGACCAAAGAATATTTCAAAGGCGGTGGCGTTAGGTCGGCGTCTTTGAGTGGTATTAAATTTTGCAATATTTCCCATTAACTATTACGTGGTCCACAAATAATAATTGTAATAACTGTCTATAACAAAATTTAGTAACCGCAATAATTTCTGTTTCCTAAAACACAACAAAATTAACACAATAACGTTTTTGATTTGTCATAGAAGTTATCCAACAAAAAATTTAATTATATTTATACTAGTTTTAGAGTACTGTTGTGCGTGTTAGACGATACTAGTTCTTATATCTTAAAATTAAATATAATATATTTATTATCAGTTACTATCAAGATTAATAGTCATTATTATAATATTACTAACTTTTTATTAGCCTTAATAGCTTTAATAACTTTTATTAGCTTTAATGGCTTTAATTTGTAACTGCCATTTCAATAGCCTTTGAATAACATTTAATAATTTTTAAAATATTGCTTACAATCCTTTAGTAAACAATAGCACCCCCGGCTATCCCTTCATGAGGAATTCTCGCTGAAACAAACACGATTGGCTTGATATAAAGCCATGTTCACACACACACACACACTATATATATATATATATATATATATATATATATATATATATATATATATATATATATATATATATATATATATATATATATATATATATATATATATATATATATATGTATATATATATATATATAAAGTTTAACATTTTGTTCCTTTTTCTTTTGTGCTAGGTTTTCTTTTATTCAATCTTTGCTGTTTTTGTTCCTAGTTTATACTAGAAGAGCTCGTTGAATCCTAGGGGATTACGCCTAATTTTATTCATTATGGTGTAGGTGAAATATCTTTAAAGACAATATTTTTGGCACGTCTCAAGTTAAATCTTCTATTCTCCATAATCACCCAATATTTTTTCAACAATCTTAAGAAAATTTCACACTCTATTCTTATGGAAAATACCGATTGCAATATTTGGCTAATGCTCATTATAACGGAGTACTGAAATTTCCAAGTATTTCGTATTGCTTACAATTTAATTATAGCAGCCACTAGTTCCAAGTCCAAGCTCCATCTAGCAGAAGTGAAAGCAATGAAAGAAATAGCCAAAAAGCTTGGCAAAAGAGATTGGGATTTTAACAGGGATCCTTGCAGTGGAGAAGGCAATTGGAGTATTGCAGTTATTGTTAAATGAAGTCAGAGTATTGTTGCTTATGATTGCTTTGAGTGTGGTGATACCATACATATGGTGAGGGACTATCCCAAACTCAAGAGGGATGCACTTCCACAGACTGCATAAGCTCTACGGATTCCACAAGGTCCACAGACTCCACAGGCCATGGTTGCTACTCCAGTTGTCGATCCACCTACACCACCAGCTCCGGGTGGAGATCAGACGAGCAGATGTCACCCTAGAGGGGGAGGCCATGCAAGATTCTTTGCTTTTCCGAGTAGGACAACACTATTATAGGTATGGTTCTGGTTTGTCATATGAATGCATATGTTTTATTTGATCTGTGATCCACATATTTGTCACACCTTTTTTTTCTTTTATCCACTATTTACTCGAAGGTAATGTGCCACTAGTTAGTACTACACCCCAGGAAGGGATATAATAATAATAGGGAAGGAGTTTCTCCAATTAAAGAACATTCGGAACGGGATTTATTTATTAATTTTTAGAGTTGCCACTTGGAAAAATAATAGTGTCCCAAGTAACTGGTTTAATCCCGAACCAGGGAAATTATGACTCTGTTTAACAGTCCGCGAAATTAGAAATCCGGATAAGGAATTATGTTAACCCGGGAGAAGGTGTTAGGCATTCCCGGATTCCGTGGTTCTAGCACGGTCACTCAACTGGTGTATTTGTTTTATTTTATTTTCTTATATGCTTCAATTATTCAAATGCTATTAATGACATGCTTTGTTATTTTTAAAGACTTGCGACGTCACGAAAACGCATTTCGAGTCACACCGTAACCAGTACGCCTGCGACTTTAGTGCATTTCAGCTTCGCCGGGATTTGAGATTTGGGTCACATAAATGTGCACCCGTATTAGGAACGTAATTTTATTGATCGTGCTTATAATGTCTACGTCTTTATTAACTTTAGGAAAGACCGTGTGATTCTCTAAACGGTCCTTCCGAGTCTAGAATTTTACGTTGAAATCTATTTGGGGGCCCCGTATATTTTTTATCTTTGGAACGAGGCTCATCCCTTATTTTTAAGGTCCGATCCTATTCATATAATATATTTTCTATTTTTATTTTTTCTTCCTAATACATATCTATTTTTGTGTTATATTTAAACTATAATATTAGAGTCCAGGCCATTATTCATTATTGGGCCTGGATTTTGAACTACTTAACATTCCATTATTAAATACAATTGAACGTCTGGAGCCTAATGTATACTACTAACTTTACCCGATAACACAGAGATCTTGTTAATTAGACCTGGGCCTATATTCATGACTAGGCCCAGAGTATATGAACGAAAGAAAGAGCATACTAACAATATTTGAACAAGTATTAATCAAATAATATAGATGTCAATAAAACTATATTATTTCAGATGATACCAAGTTACATTTTTTACCACTACGAATTTCAAATTCTAACAACTAATTAAACGTTCTAAGACATAAATTTGTATTAGTATTATTATTCTATATGTCAGGTTCAAATACTCAAGTAATTATCCTGATTCTAGTTGCAGAACTTGTTTCGTCACTTTATTTTTTAAAACTAAAGGGAAACAGTGTTGTACATTAACTAAACATGCTTGAGTTGTTAACAATCACAGAAGTCTAAAACTAATATGTATATAAATTATTTTTAAATGAAGCTAGGCGATAATTCAATTTAAACTTATAAACTACGTATTCCCTTTTAGATTAAATCGATCCTGATTCAGAGTTTAAATAACAAAAGTAGTTGGATATCAGTTTATACGTCCAGTTTCAAAATCATATTTATTTACCTAAGTGTATTAGCGTTATATTAGCTTGTTTTAGTTTTGAATTAGGTGATAAACTATTAACTACGTTTAACTACTATATTAACTACTCTACTCTAATCTAGATCAAATTCATATAGCTGTCAATTATTACAACCATTCCTAATGAATTATAATGGTTCTATGAATTATAACTACTACTAAAGAGAGGAAACAGAAATAACTTCATCGAAAATCAATTAAACTTCATTTCTTCATCATAATCTCAATTACATCTCCATGAAACAGAAGTGTACCTGATCAAACGAAAACGAATTGATGATTTCTAAGGAGATGAAGAACAGAATAAGTCAGCAATGGTAGCAGCAGAGAAACACCAGCAAACAGTAACAGGAAATAACATAGCAACTCCCAAGCTCAATAGCAAACAACAATCAACTCGAGAAAAATCGAAAATCCTAGTTAGTGAAGTTAACACATCAGAGATACACCAGCAAAGATCCTAGGAAACAATTCTCGACTCGAAGCTAAGAAAATTTCTGAACCCCAGAACTTCGTGAACTTGTGAACTTCAG
The DNA here is from genome assembly GCA_032618575.1 of Nicotiana noctiflora. Classification (NCBI taxonomy): domain Eukaryota; kingdom Viridiplantae; phylum Streptophyta; class Magnoliopsida; order Solanales; family Solanaceae; genus Nicotiana; species Nicotiana noctiflora. The sequence continues at coordinate 59,795 of JASVEL010003479.1, forward strand.
AATTCAGAACTAGAAAATTTCTCCACTTAAGAATTCGTAAAGTTGAACCCTCAAAATTGGAACTCTAAGAATCCCTCTAATTGTAAAATTCATAACCTCTTTTTTGAGGCTTGTAATAGCCTATTTATAGAGTGACTTTGGGGGGAATTTCAAATTAATTAATTCTGTTTCCCTCCCTTACTCTTTTCAATTAAATACATTAAGGTCTATCAAAATTGTAACGAAATGCCCTTGAACCCCTGATAGAAGGTTCTCGGCTGTTCTTTTGTGTAAGTTTTACCTAATTACCCCCACTTGCTAAGGTTTATTACATAATTACCTTTTAGATCTTCCTAGTATACCCCTTATTAATCAAGTAATTTCAGGAAAACCAAGCACTAAAGTCATTTTTATCCCCACAGGCTCTATTTAATCCACAAGAATACTATTTACCCTTCCCTTTTTACCCCTTGCATTTTGTTATAATTACCCGACCTACCTTAGGTCTGTCAAGACTAGGGTAACTTAAATGTATTTAACAAATAGCCCCATAAGACCTGTCTTTAAAACTTAACCAATCTCATACAACAGATCTTTTCAATTTTAGCCACTTTTACAAAGATTGCCATTAATCAGAACTCATACTTAGTTTGCAAATATAGCCACGAAAGCATTTGCACATATGACCTAAGACACATAAGCAAATGTGAAGAGAAGCTGGGACTCCTTATGTTTGCATTTGCGAACTTTCATCTGCATTTGCGATGGGGACAAGGGGAGGCAGTCTTCGCATTTGCGATCATTGAATCACATTTGCGGCCAGCTCAGCTCGCATTTGCGAGCATTTCTTCACTTTTGTGAAGGAAGCAGAAGTGTGGGGGACATCACAAATGCGATTGAATTCTTGCATTTGCGAAGCCCAGGTCGTAAATGCGATATCTGCAACTGATGAAAAGAGACTTAGACGAGATTTTTCTCCAATTCTTCAAATTTTCAAAACCTAAAACACAAGAGGCGATTTTCCAAAGAGTTGTTTCCCCCCCAAATCATAGGTAAGTGATTCTAAACTAGTTTCTTTCAATTTATTTTATAATATTTTAACCTAGCATCTAAGGTATTCATTGTGGAATTAGGGATTTTTGGGTAGAAACTAGGAATTTTGAAATTTGGAGTTTTAGACCTCAAATTGAGGTCGGATTCCAAAATCAATTATATATCCGGGCTTGGGAGTGAATGTGTAATCGATTTTTGGTCGAAATAAGGTTTGGACCAAGAGGACTCGGGTGTTAAGTTTTTTCTAGAATGACCTAAATTGAATTCTTTATGATCGTGGGTGATTCCTAAGGCTTATTTTGAATCGTTTGGTTGGCAATTTGCTAGATATTGTTGGTTTGGAGGCTAATTTGAAAGGCAAGGTCATGGTTGAGCTTTGAGTGGTCTTTGGAGCGAGGTAAGTATTGTGTCTAACCTTGACTTGAGGGAATTAGGAACCCTTTGACTATTTACTATGTGATTCTCATGTGAGCGGTATATATAAAAGGTGACGAGTGCTTATATGCCGCCGAATTATTTGTTTTCCCTGATTTACCGCTTTTCCTTAATTGTTCCCCTTCCTATTTTAACTGTTATATGCTCTACATGCTTTTCACGCTTAACTGCTACCTGTTAATAAATGTCTTCTCCCGTTAATGATGTTAGCTCTTTTCATAATTTCACGGGCCCTTGCTATTTACTTAACTTGACTTGTTTTCACCTTATAATTGTAAATTGCTAGATTGATCTCATTGTGTAGTACTATTTGTGTAGATTGTATATTGAACAAAGTTTCCCTTTTGGTTCAGTTTTGTATTTATTGATCGTAAAGGCTTTGTAGTTTCCACAGTTGATTTGACTATTTACATTGAGTGTTTGGTACTGATATGGTCGAATTGGACTGCACACCGCAACAGGTGTAATAAGAGTGGATTGATATGGTGGAATAAAGGTGAATATATTTATACGGGGATCGGGTTGCACGCCGTAATAGGTGAAATAAGGGTGAATTGATATGGTAAGATAAGGGTGAATTATGATATTTATAGTGATATATAATGGGATCAGATTGCGCGCTGCAATAAATCTATATTATTTACTGTTATTGATATTGTTACGGTGGAATAAGGGAGGATTATGTGTCATCTGGTGGGATCGCGTTGCGCGCCGCAACAACCTATATGTTTCCATTTTCTGAGATGCGTTGTTTCCTGGTATTATTATTTAAAGTGGTAAAGATTGATAATTCTAGACGACACTGGTTTATTTTCGAGGTTGTAGTTATTATTTTTTGTTGGCTGTTTAAATTCTGTTCAGTATTTCCATTACTCTGTTATTATTATATGTTGCGTACATGTTATAGCGTAGGTGACCCACCTTACCTTCGTCACTACTTCATCGAGGTTAAGCTCAATACTTACCTGCACATGGGGTCGGTTGTACTGATACTACACTCTGCATACTGTGCAGATTTTGGAGTCGGTCCCCAGCGGCGGCTACTAGAGAGCTCGGATCGGTCAGCCTACGGAGACTTGAGGTACAGTTGCTCAACGCCCGCCGCTCCTGAAGTCGCCTTCTTGTTCTTATTCAGTTGTGTGTCTTCTTTTTTCGAATAGCTTTATGTTATTTCAAACCTTTGTATGTATTATTCTAGCAACTCGTGTAGTTGTGACACCAATTTGAGGGATTGTAATAGAAGTTTGGCAGTTTTAGCTTCCGCATTAATATTTCAGTTATTCCAGTTATTTCTAGTTGTTTAATTCAATTGTTACGAATGGATAATATATTTTAACATTGGCTTGCCTAGCAAGTGAAATGTTAGGGGTCATTACAGTCCTGATGGTGGGATTCCGGATCAGGACAATAACGGTGTAAAAGTATGTATATATATCGCTTATACACTATTAACACTTTTATACAAGTTTGATATATCGTTTACAATATACTATATATATATATATATAGTATATTGCACTTACGTAGTCATATTATTTACTTTTCATCCGCCCAGCAAACAATTTTTTTGAAAAATAGTATACATCCTTATATATTATTATATAATATTATCCACTCTTTTAATTTTTTAAAGCAAATTTAGTTTATAAAGCAAATTTTCAATTTCTTTAAAAAAATTGATAGCGACAAATTAAAGAGTCATGCTGGTTAGTGTATTAGTTTATTTTGCTTTAACGTATCTTCAGCATTGAGTAGGACTGTAGGAGGTATGTTTTATCTTGATGAAGGGCAAAGTGGACCGTAAACTTTGAAGGATATTTTTATAATTTAACTTTTAGCTTAAGGCTATCACACTTTTAATATAGCACAGAAATATATTAACTTTAACTTAAAGCTTTCTTACTTTTAATATAAAATTATAGGATAATTGCGGTAAGTGATTTTATATTCAAAATTATTTCAGTTTAGTTTTAAAAGGGCTTTTCAACATTGCTTTGTAAGATAAATGTATGCAGTTGAGTGATTTTATTTGGACAAAATATATAACTTTATTAGGTAATTTTCTCAAAATAGATTGACTATTTGAGAAATTTACTTTATTATTGAGAGCTCACTTGGTTTTACAACAATAATATATAATTCAGTGTGGTCCCACAAGTGGGGTATAAAAAGGATAAAGTATACACAGTCTTACCTTACTCTCGAAGGACAGAGAGACTGTTTCCGGTAGTTGGTCTTGCTAATTGTAAATAGCTGATAAGTTTTAAGTGTAAGAAAAGAATTGTTAAGTGCTAAAACTGATTTTATAATTAGCAGCTACGCGTTTGAATGGAAATGCTGAAACTGAAAATAAACAATTAATATATTTGATAAAAAAGTGGTAGTAGTCTTTTATTTTATTTTTTTGCTAAAATAATTAAAAGGCTTTATAAATTATACAAAAATGTTATAACTTTAAAAGTACCTTTTTAATGAAAATAAGGAACGAAGGATACGTAGTGAAAAGGAAGTCAAGGTTCCGTCTTAGATAAAGTATTTTGTAATTTTAAAAAAGTTAAGAATAAAATAGTAAAATTTTAGTTAAATAAAATATGCAATTTATGATTTTTGCTGATTTTGACCTCTTTAAATATTTTTATTTTTATTATATAGAAAAGAGAAGAGGAGGTTGACCAAGGGGATAATGGTCATTTTAAATATATTAGTGCATTATTTGTTTGTATACTAGGCTCCAAAGTTGCTTGTGAGTTCTTAATAATCGGAAAAGCCAAAACCAACGTCCCCATAAGCTATTAAATCTTTAGATGGACCCCACTTTCCATTCAACATTTACTATCTTTATTAAATGCATTACTTGATTGTTGTTATTATTTTTTTGAGATAATACATAAATTACCCATCAAACTTGTCCGGAAAAATCATTTACACGCCTTAACTTTACGGGCGACTTATGTCCCCCCTATTCTTGTTTGGGGTGAATTTAAGACCAACCTAAATGGTGACATGGTAAAGAGAGTAGCTTCACTCTCCCAATCTCACGTGTAAGAGGGAAATTTTGTTACTGTGTAGGCCCCTTTTCGTTTACTTCTTCTTTTTTTATTTTTTCTCTATTTGTTTTCTCTCTCCACCTTTTCTTCTTCCTCTCACAATTGCAAAATTCATTTTTTTAACAAAATAGAATTTTTTTCTTCAGTTTTTAATAAAATATTTTCTTTTTTTAAAAACAGAAAAAGAATATTTTACAACAAATTATTTTCGCTTTTTTTTCTTCATTTTTTCAGTTTTTTAAAGTTTTTTTTTGTAAAAACTATTTTGTTTGTAAAAAAAACGGAAAAACTATTTTTTTTTGTAAAAACTATTTTTTCAGTTTTTTAAAAGAATTTTATTTGTAAAAACTGGAACAAATTTGTAAAAACTATTTTTTTTGTAAAAACAGAATAAAATCATCTTTAACAAAATATCTTTATTTTTTAAAAACCTGAAAAAATTATTTTCAACAAAATATTTTCGCTTTTGAAAAATATTATTTTTATTTTTTCAGTTTTTTAAAAGAATTTTATTTGTAAAAACTGGAACAAATTTGTATAAACTATGTTTTTTGTAAAAACTGAAAAAATTATTTTCAACAAAATATTTTCATTTTTGAAAAATATTATTTTTATTTTTCAGTTTTTTATAAGAATTTTATTTTATAAAAACTGAAAAAATAAATTTGTAAAAACTATTTTTTTTGTAAACATAAAAAAACATTTTTAACAAAATATCTTTGTTTTTTAAAAACTGAAAAAATTATTTTCAATTTTTATTTTTTCAGTTTTTTAAAATAATTTTATTTTGTAAAAACTGAAAAAATAAATTTGTTAAAACTAATTTTTTTTGTAAAAACAGAAAAAAATCATTTTTGATCAGATTTTGACACGTGGCGCACGTGTACTACACACCCCATCACAAGACTGTGACGACCCGGCCCGTCGTCACGGGAATTACCACCCCGTTACGTTGAAATTGTATGTTTTATGCTTTTATATCAGTGTTAAAGTCTATCGGGTGAGTTAGGAGTGATTTGGATTGGAAATGAGGCATATAGCCTTTGTGAAGGAAACTTGAATAAGGAAAGTCAACCGGAGTTGACTATTTGGTTAGAGGGCTCGGAATCGGATTCTGATGATTCGGTTAGTTCCGGGAGGTGATTTGTGACTTAGGGGAGCGATCGGAATTGAATTTGGAGGACCGGTGTAGAAATAGGCTTGAATTGGCTAAGGTTGAATTTTGGCGAAATCCGAACGGTAGGTGAGATTTTGATCCGGGGGTCGGAATGGAATTCCGACAGTTGCAGTAGCTCCGTTAGGTGATTTTGGATGTGCCTGCAAAATTTCGGGTCATTCGGACGTCGTTTGGTCGGGTTTTTGATTGAATGTGTAATTCGGAAAGTTTTAAGGAATTTAGGCTTGAATTCGATGTGAATTATGGATTTTTGATGTTGTTAAACGCGTTTTGAGGATTGGAACAAGTTCGAATAAGGTATTAGGGTGTGTTGGTGTGTTTGGATGAGGTCCGGGGGGCCTCAGGGTGTTTTCGGATGGTTAAACGGAAGAAAATCATGGAAATTGCAGGTTGAAGTGTTCTGGTTCTGTCATTTTCGCCCCTGCGGAAATGTGGGCGCGGAGGCGAGTCCGCGGGAGCGGACTGAGGAGCGCAGGAGCGCTTGGCATCGCAGAAGCGGAATCATTTCTGCTGAAGCGGCGTCGCTGGTGCGAGTGGGTGACCGCAGAAGCGGACTTGATGAAAAGGGGAAAGTCCGCAGAAGCGGATTCTTGACCGCTCGGGCGAGTCCGCAGGAGCGGACTTTGGTGCGCAGAAGCGGGAGTTTTCGCAGAAGCGGGGGTTCAATCGCGGAAGCGGACGCACGTAAGCGGTCCTTTTCTCGCAGAAGCAGAATTGGCCGGCTAGGCTTGGAATCGCTGAAGCGACCCTCTGGTCGCGGATACAGACTCGTAGAAGCGAAAATCGCAGTGAGTTAAGTGTATCAGAAGTTAGAAAATTTCAGAAACATTTCACACATTTGGGTCTCGGCTTTAGAGGCGATTTGGGCGATTTTGAAGAGAAACTCAAGGGAAATCATTAGGTAATCAACTATGGACTTAAACTATGATTAGTATTGGTAATATTATGCAATTATATCATGAAAATGGAGGAATTTGGGGTAATTTATGGAGGATTTAGCCCTAGGCTTGAACTTTAGAAAATCAAGGTTTTGAATGGGCAAATGGAGTCCGAATTTGGTAAAATTGATATGCTTAGACTCGTATTGAGATGAGGGTTCGAATATGTGACTTTCGTGATTTTTCGACAAGCGTACCAAAAGTCGGGTTTTGACAACTTTGGGAATTTTGATGTAAATTGAGTTGTATTGATTGGGTGTCGTCCCATTGGCCTAATTTGTTGTATTTTTACTGTATTTGATCAGATTCTACGCGTGCAGAGCTTGATTCTCGTGGCAAGGGCATTGCGGAGTAGTCGTCGCGCCGTATTGAGGTGAGTAATTGTAACGACCAGACCAGTCGTTTTGAGCCCCGACGCGTCATTGAGCATATTGAGGCCATGAACAGCTTCATTTCAGGTATATTGACTTTTGTGTATGGTCAAAATTAAAATTCGGGAAGTTTGGAGTCAAATCTAAATGGAAATTCTCATTTTGAAAGCTTAAAGTTGAAGAAATGAACTAGGATTGGAATTTTGAGTAAATGACCTCGGAATGGGGATCTAAATGTTCCGGCATGCTCGTATGATTATTTTGAACTTGGGCGTATGTCTAGATTTGGTTTTTGATAACCCGTGAGCATTTCGGCGTATATGGTGGAAGTTAGTATTTTAGAAAAATTTCATAAATTTGGGTTGGAAGGCATTTCAGAGTTATAGATGTCCATTTGGGATTCCGAGTCTGGGAATAGATCCGTATGGTGATTTTGGAGTTGGGAAAGCGATCGGAAGTGAATTCGGATGTCCGGAGGTCATTTTGAAGTCATTTGGCTAAATATAGGAATTTGAAGGTTTATGAGAAAATTCTACCGGAAGTGAAAATTTTGATATCGGGGTCAGAATGCGATTCCGAAAGTTGGTACAAGTCCGTAATGTCGAATGTGACTTATGTGCAAACTTTGAGTCAATTCGGATTGATTTTGGTAGGAAAAGGGACAATTAATCTCTTTAAGGAAACCTTAAGTTGGAAAAGTCAACCCAACGTTGACTTATGAGTTAGAGGGCTCGGAACTGAATTTCGATGATTCGGTTAGTTTCGGGGGATGATTTAAGACTTAGGAGCGCAATCGGAAGTAATTTTGGAGGTCCGGTGAAGAAGTTAGCCTATTTTGGCGAAGTTGGAATTTTGGCGGAATCCGATCGATAGGTGATATTTTGATCCGGGAGTCGGAATGGAATTCCGACAGTTGCAGTAGCTTCGTTAGGTGATTTTGGATATGTACGCAAATTTTCAGGTTATTCGGACATCGTTTGGTCCGGTTTTTGATCGAAAGTGTATTTTCGGAAGTTTTTGGAAACTTAGGCCTTGATTTGATGAAAATTGATGATTTTGATGTTATTTCGGCGATTTGATCACTCGAGCGAGTTCGTATGATGTGTTAGAGTCAATGTGCATATTTGGTTTGGATCCCCGAGGACTCGGGAGTGTTTCGGAGGTATCTCGGAATAAATCCGGACTTAGAAAATGGGCAGAAATTGCAGAAAAATCTGCTGTGAACAGTGCACATGTACAGTGCACATGAACAGTACCCCATGTACAGCCGTGTACAGTACCTATGAACAGTACGTGTACAGTCCCCGTGAATAGTACCGTGTACAGTATCCCATGTACAATACCATGAACAGTACCGTGTACAGTCCCGTGAACAGTAATAACGCGTGAACAGTACCCCCCGCGAATTTCTGGACAGAATACTTATTTATGGAAAATGGGATTTGTCCCATTTTCCATTTTTTGTCAAATTGGAGCTCGGGAAGAGGCGATTTTCGAGAAATTTTCAGAGAAAACAACGGGGTAAGTGTTCTTAACTTAATTGTGGTTATATTATTCGAGTCTATTGCAAGTTTTGTCATTAAATCCATGAATTTTGCGGGAAAAGCTTAGAAACCCTCTCGAATAGATTTGAGGATTTGAGGGTCGAAATGTTATCGAAATTTAGTAATTTTGGTATGGTTGAACTCATATCGGAATGGGTGTTTGGATTTCGCAAGTTTTTTCGGGATTCGAAATGTGGGTCCCACTATTGAATTTTAAAATATATTTCGGATTTTATCCGGAAAATTAGTAAATTTATTATCCAATTCATTCCTACGATTCGTGTTGAGTATTTCAATATTGTTTGTGAATAGATCTGAAGCATTTGGAGATAAATTTAAAAGGAAAAACGGTGCGTAAGCATTGAGTTGGCCTTAAACATTCGAGGTAAGTGTTTGTTCTATCCTAGCTTGAGGGAATAGGATTATGTGCTATGTGTTATGTGATCGAGTGCGGTGTATGGGCTGTGGTGACGAGCATCCATACACTGGCGTCTAGCATGATCGTGAGTCGTTGTTAATACTTGTTGTGAGACATATTTGAAGATAAATTGTTGAAACCTTGCCGGGTTGTAGAATTGCTAGTGTTCTCCCTTGCCGGGACTTGTTGTGAAATGAGATATTGATTTCCCTTGCCTGGACTTTGTTGAAATGATTATTGTGTCCCTTGCAGGGATGGTTCACGATTTGTTGTTTTCATTCTTTGCCCTTAACTGTGATTGTTATTTGGGTGAGGAAGAGTGATAATGCACGAAGGGTGATGCCGTGCCTTGATTTATTGTTTATGCACGAAGGTTAATGTCGTGCCTTGATTTATTGATTATGCACGAAGGTTAATGCCGTGCCTTGTTATTGATTATGCACGAAGGTTAATGTCGTGCCATGTTTTATTGATTATGCACGAAGGATCATGCCGTGCCTTGTTATTGAACCATGTACGAAGGATCATGCCGTACCGTGGATGTGAGGATGAGAGTAAAAGCACGAAGGGTGATGCCGTGCACTTTATTTGCTTATTTGGCGAGGATGAGAGTAAAAGCACGAAGGGTGATGCCGTGCACTTCATTTGCCATTGCTTGACTTGATATTACCTGTTTTTCCATTATACTTTGTTTTCCTTGTGGACTTATTAACTGTTGTTAATTGTTGAGTTCTTTTGAGATATTTCCTTGTTGAGTTGTTACTTGATTATTTCTCGTTATCTTGTGGTATACATATATATATAGAACTGCACAGGTTTATGTGGGTGTCTGGTCCTAGGCTTGTCACTACTTCGCCGGGATAGGCCAGGCACTTACCAGCACATGGGGTCGGTTGTGCTGATACTGCACTTCTGTGCGTTTTTGCACAGGTCCAGGTTTCGATCAGGAGCAGCAGCAGTAGATCTTTTGCGTGGGAGTTGATCATATTTGAGACCGAGGTAGCTTGTAGGCGTCCGCAGGCCCGACGTCTCTTCCTTTACTTATGTCACTAGTTGTAGTCTCTTTGTTCCGAGACAAACGGATTATGTTATATTTCTTTCAGACTTTTATGTGTAGTATTCAATAGTAGTTCGTGAGTTGGTGACTCCACGTCTTGGGTAGAGGATTTCAGTATCAGTTACCTTGAAACTACTTATTTCTATTTTTATAAAGTCTTCCGCACTTGTTTAATTAAGATTATAATTTTGGTTGTTAAATTGAGTATGAAATATTATTAAAAACAGGATAGTGTGAGTAAAGTGGCTTGCCTAGCTATCACGAGTAGGCGCCATCACGATCCCGATGTTGGTGGGAAATCCGGGCCGTGACAAGTTGGTATCAGAGCACTAGGTTGCACGGGTCTCACAACTCACGAACAACCTTAGTAGAGTCTGAGGGATCGGTACGGAGACGTCTGTATTTATCCCCCAAAGGCTACAGAGTTAGGAAAATATTCCCTTCATTCTTTCCTATCGTGCGAGTTTGTTCTTCAAATGTTAAGTTGAATTTCTACTCTTGTCTTCCCACGAATGGCGAAGGCATGTACTGCTTCTTCAGCCGACAATGGCACAGGCTAGTGATAGATCAACGATGCCTTCGGAAGTTTTATGGAGTTTCGGATAAGTTTCACCAAACTCTTCGCTATCTCTTTCAGTGGTGCATCATTTGAGAACCCAAGGTAATTTATTGACTATTGCTATGAGATATTGCAGAATGCGGGAATAGTTGAAGGTGAGAGGGTTGATTCTATTGTGTTTCAGGTAGCGAGTGAAGTAGTGGAAACATAATGTATTTACTAATCTAAAATACTAACTTCCACCATATACGCCGAAATGCTCACGGGTTATCAAAAACCAAATCTAGACATACGCCCAAGTTCAAAATAATCATACGAGCATGCCGGAACATTTAGATCCCAATTCTGAGGTCATTTACTCAAAATTCCAATCCTAGTTCATTTCTTCAACTTTAAGCTTTCAAAATGAGAATTTCCATTTAGATTTGACTCCAAACTTCCTGAATTTTAATTCTGACCATACACACAAGTCAATATACCTGAAATGAAGATGTTCATGGCCTCAATATGCTCAATGACGCGTCGGGGCTCAAAACGACTGGTCGGGTCGTTACAATCTCCCCCACTTAAACATACATTCGTCCTCGAACGTGCTGAGAACTACAATGATGTAGTCTCAAATAACTTGTTTAACACATCGCGCACCTTCCCATTCTACCTCTACTTAGTTGAGCACATTAGCTATATAATTATGTAGATATAATTCTTTATTCGAGCGAATAAGCCATTAGGCCAAATTCTAACACCCTGAATTTACTGCCAAGTCTGTTTCCATCATTCGACCACCATATCAATCTCCACACGTTGTACCCAAACATTAATGCATAACTTTGTTGAATTTACACTTCGCATCACTTTACTCATATGATCACAATAACATTCTTTATTTACTGTAGTTGCCTACAATACCCAAATACAGATAGAAACCTCTTATTAGGTTAAGTATTATTCCAACACTTTCATATACTGCCAACGATAAATAAAACACGGGCTAAACCGTAAAAATTCCTTAGATCAGCCATTTATTTAGCCATTTTTATTTTGTGACCGTTGAGTTCTAGACTTTGAGACGCGCACCAGGTAAGGATAAATATGACGCATTAATTCGGGAAAGTAATCATGAGGTTTCCATACCTCATTGTGAGTAAAGTGGGAGTTTTGGAATAAGATATTTGATAACAGAGTTAATTGACAATGTTATAATCTAAGAACAACTCTTATGGCCAGACTTCAGAGTCATGGATATGTGCATACGTATGAGGTGTTCGTGACTTATTTAGATTTGTTTGTTGTAGTCTTCATTGTTTCCATATTGACTTACTCCTGCAGTCAGGAGGAGCATGTGCAGCATCTCAGAGTGACTTTGCAGACTCTGAAAGATAGCCAACTATATGCAAAATTTTCGAAGTGTGAATTTTGGCTAAGTTTGTATTCCTGGGTCATATTGTGACGGCAGCAGATATTCAGGTTGATCCAAAGGAGATTGAGGCAGTCAAGAACTGGCCTAGACCGACATCAGCCACAGAGATTTGGAGTTTCTTGGGAATAGCGGGTTATTATCGGCGATTCGTGAAGGGGTTTTCATCTATTGCAACCCCACTGACCAGATTGACACAGAAAGGTGTTCAATTTGAATGGTCAGATGAATGTGAGACGAGCTTTCAAAAGCTCAAAATAGCCTTGACCACAACACTGATATTGGTTTTACCCACGGGTATGGTATCTGGATCGGGCGGCACGCTGCCACGGGTATGTCATTGGAGCGGGTTGCACATCGCAACAGTGTAATGTAAAAATAGACTTAGTTATATGTTACATGGTATACAATACTTTCTGGCTTCCGAGGAAAAGTCCGTATTGAGTATCGCTCGGCGAATGGCACATCGGTTGTGTCCTTTCAGGATTTGATAACATACATTAATTGTTTCATCGTGGGTGAGGTTGATTGCTTGGGTTCAGACCTAGATCTGTGTGTGGCTGACCGTTTGAGCTTGGTAACTTGAGGTGTTTCATGAGTAATAGTGTTTGGATAGAATCACGAATCGTGGCAAGGCCAGGTGATGTTATGACCTCTCGAGGAGGATTCGGGTACTCTATGATGTGAGACGGGATATCAGTTCTATGTTATGATGGTGCAAAGGAATTGAATTACAACTCTTTTGTTGGAGACAGTTGTCATGATTTGAGTATGTTCGGACGTTTCTATTGGAGCGTGTGTTTTGCTCGTCGCGGCTTAGGCCGGTGTTTGAGGTGTCATGTCACCAATGCAGTGTGTTATGATCAAAATGATCGTTGAAGTCATTATTGAGAGCGAGCATATGTGATTTCAGTTGGTTAGAAAGGTAATATCGAGGTTTGGCTCCAAAATCCGTTGTAATATCAGTCAAAAGTGAAATGGCTTCATAAATGGCTGATCTAAGGAATTTTTATGATTTAGCCCGTGTTTTATTTATCGTTGGCAGTATATGAAAGTGTTGGAATAAGACTTCAACTAATAATAGGTTTCCATCGGTATTTGGGTATTGTAGGCAACTACAGTAAATAAAGAATGTTATTATGGTCATATGAGTAAAGTGATGCGAAGTGTAAATTCAACAAAGTTATGCATTAATGTTTGGGTACAACGTGTGGAGATTTATATGGTGGTCGAATGATGGAAACAGACTTGGCAGGAAATTCAGGGTGTTGGAATTTGGCCTAATTGGCTTATTCGCTTGAATAAAGAATTATATCTATAGAATTATATAGCTAATGTGCTCAACTAAGTAGTGGTAGCACGGGAAGGTGCGTGATGTGTTAAACAAGTTATTTGAGACTACATCATTGTAGTTCTCAGCACGTTCGAGGACGAACGTATGTTTAAGTGGGGGAGATTGTAACGACCCGACCGGTCGTTTTGAGCCCCGACGCGTCATTCAGCAGATTGAGGCCATGAACAACTTCATCTCAGGTATATTGACTTGTGTGTATGGTCAGAATTAAAATTCAGGAAGTTTGGAGTCAAATCTAAATGGAAATTCTCATTTTGAAAGCTTAAAGTTGAAGAAATGAACTAGGATTGGAATTTTGAGTAAATGACCTCAGAATTGGGATCTAAATGTTCCGGCATGCTCGTATGATTATTTTGAACTTGGGCGTATGTCTAGATTTGGTTTTTGATAACCCGTGAGCATTTCGGCGTATATGGTGGAAGTTAGTATTTTAGAAAAATTTCATAAATTTGGGTTGGAAGGCATTTCAGAGTTATAGATGTCCATTTGGGATTCCGAGTCTGGGAATAGATCCGTATGGTGATTTTGGAGTTGGGAAAGCGATCGGAAGTGAATTCGGATGTCCGGAGGTCATTTTGAAGTCATTTGGCTAAATATAGGAATTTGAAGGTTTATGAGAAAATTTTGCAGATTGGAGCTCGGGAAGAGGCGATTTTCGAGAAATTTTCAGAGAAAACAACGGGGTAAGTGTTCTTAACTTAATTCTGTTGATTAGATTAATCTGGATATTATGAGTTATTGGCTGTTATTGCAGAGCAGAGTATTTCCTTATAGTTATTTTGTGGTACATATGTATATAGAACTGCACAGGTTTATGTGAGTGTTTGGTCCTAGACTTGTCACTACTTCGCCGGGATAGGCCGGGCACTTACCAACACGTGCGGTCGGTTGTGTTGATACTACACTTCTGTGCATTTTTGCACAGGTCCAGGATTCGATCAGGAGCAGCAGTAGATCTTTTGTGTGGAAGTTGAGCATCTTGAGACAGAGGTAGCTTGCAGGCGTCCGCAGGCCCGACGTCTCTTTCTTTTATTATGTTGCTAGCTATAGTCTCCTTGTTCCGAGACAAACAGATTATGTTATATTTCTTCCAGACCTTTATGTGTAGTATTCATGTAGTAGTTCGTGAGTTGGTGACTCCACGTCTTGGGTAGAGGATTTCAGTATCAGATACCTTGAAACTACTTATTTCTATTTTTATAAAGTCTTCCGCACTTATTTAATTAAGATTATGAAGTATTGTTAAACGGGATAGTATGAATAAAGAGGCTTGCCTAGCTACCACGAGTAGGCGCCATCACGATCCCGATGTTGGGGGAAAAATCCGGGTCGTGACAAGTTAAGTTGGAAAAGTCAACCCAACGTTGACTTATGAGTTAGGGGGCTCGGAACTGAATTCCGATGATTCGGTTAGTTTCGGGGGATGATTTAAGACTTAGGAGCGCAATCGGAAGTAATTTTGGAGGTCGGTGAAGAAGTTAGCCTATTTTGGCGAAGTTGGAATTTTGGCGGAATCCGATCGATAGGTGATATTTTGATCCGGGAGTCGGAGTGGAATTCCGACAGTTGCACTAGCTTCGTTAGGTGATTTTGGATATGTACGCAAATTTTCAGGTTATTCGGACATCGTTTGGTCTGGTTTTTGATCGAAAGTGTATTTTCGGAAGTTTTTGGAAACTTAGGCCTTCATTTGATGAAAATTGATGATTTTGATGTTATTTCGGCGATTTGATCACTCGAGCGAGTTCGTATGATGTGTTAGAGTCAATGTGCATATTTGGTTTGGATCCCCGAGGACTCGGGAGTGTTTCGGAGGTATCTCGAAATAAATCCGGACTTAGAAAATGGGCAGAAATTGCAGAAACATCTGCTGTGAACAGTGCACATGAACAGTACCCCATGTACAGCCGTGTACAGTACCTATGAACAGTACGTGTACAGTCCCCGTGAATAGTACCGTGTACAGTATCCCATGTACAGTACCATGAACAGTACCGTGTACAGTCCGTGAACTGTAAAAATGCGTGAACAGTACCCGCGAATTTCTGGACAAAATACTTATTTCTGGAAAATGGGATTTGTCCCATTTTCCATTTTTTTTGTCAAATTGGAGCTCGGGAAGAGGCGATTTTCGAGAAATTTTCAGAGAAAACAACGGGGTAAGTGTTCTTAACTTAATTGTGGTTAAATTACTTGATTCTATTGCAAGTTTTGTCATTAAATCCATGAATTTTGCGGGAAAAGCTTAGAAACCCTCTCGAATAGATTTGAGGATTTGAGGGTCGAAATGTTATCGAAATTTAGTAATTTTGGTATGGTTGAACTCATATCGGAATGGGTGTTTGGATTTCGCAAGTTTTTTCGGGATTCGAAATGTGGGTCCCACTATTGAATTTTAAAATATATTTCGGATTTTATCCGGAAAATTAGTAAATTTATTATCCAATTCATTCCTACGATTCGTGTTGAGTATTTCAATATTGTTTGTGAATAGATTCTGAAGCATTTGGAGATAAATTTAAAAGGAAAAACGGTGCGTAAGCATTGAGTTGGCCTTAAACATTCGAGGTAAGTGTTTGTTCTATCCTAGCTTGAGGGAATAGGATTATGTGCTATGTGCTAATGTGATCGAGTGTGGTGTATGGGCTGTGGTGACGAGCATCCATACACTGGCGTCTAGCATGACCATGAGTCGTTGTTGATACTTGTTGTGAGACGTATTTGAAGATAAATTGTTGAACCCTTGCCGGGTTGTAGAATTGCTATTGTTCTCCCTTGCCGGGACTTGTTGTGAAATGAGATATTGATTGCCCTTGCCGGGACTTTGTTGAAATGATTATTGTGTCCCTTGCCGGGACGGTTCGTGATTTTGTTGTTTTCATTCTCTGCCCTTAACTGTGATTGTTATTTGGGTGAAGAAGTGTGATAATGCACGAAGGGTGATACCGTGCCTTGATTTATCATTTATGCATGAAGGTTAATGTCGTGCCTTGTTATTGTTTATGCACGAAGGTTAATGTCGTGCCATGTTATTGATTATGCACGAAGGATCATGCCGTGCCTTGTTATTGAACCATGTACGAAGGATCATGCCGTGCCTTGTTATTGAACCATATACGAAGGATCATGCCGTACCATGGATGTGAGGATGAGAGTAAAAGCACGAAGGGTGATGCCGTGCACTTTATTTGCTTATTTGGCGAGGATGAGAGTAAAAGCACGAACGGTGATGCCGTGCAACTATTTGCCATTGCTTGACTTGATATTACCTGTTTTTTTCATTATACTTTGTTTTCCTTGTGGACTTATTAACTGTTGTTAATTGTTGAGTTCTTTTGAGATATTTCCTTGTTGAGTTGTTACTTGATTATTTCTCGTTATCTTGTGGTATACATATATATATATATAGAACTGCACAGGTTTATGTGGGTGTCTGGTCCTAGGCTTGTCACTACTTCACCGGGATAGGCCAGGCACTTACCAGCACATGGGGTCGGTTGTGCTGATACTGCACTTCTGTGCGTTTTTGCACAGGTCCAAGTTTCGATCAGGAGCAGCATCAATAGATCTTTTGCGTGGGAGTTGATCATATTTGAGACTGAGGTAGCTTGCAAGCGTCCGCAGGCCCGACGTCTCTTCCTTTACTTATGTCACTAGCTGTAGTCTCTTTGTTCCGAGACAAACAGATTATGTTATATTTCTTTCAGACTTTTATGTGTAGTATTCAATAGTAGTTCGTGAGTTGGTGACTCCACGTCTTGGGTAGAGGATTTCAGTATCAGTTACCTTGAAACTACTTATTTCTATTTTTATAAAGTCTTCCGCACTTGTTTAATTAAGATTATAATTTTGGTTGTTAAATTGAGTATGAAATATTATTAAAAACAGGATAGTGTGAGTAAAGTGGCTTGCCTAGCTATCACGAGTAGGCGCCATCACGATCCCGATGTTGAGGAAAAATCTGAGGTGAGTAATAGATGTGGGTGATGACCAGCGGGTTCGAAACCCCGGTATACCACTTTGTGATGCTGTATAGCGGCGAGACACGTACTCTCTTGTGAGTGCGGGGTCGATTGTGATTGGGGACTATGACTTAGTCCGACTTGTTGATACTGTATTATTGATATTAGGCTATTCTTGAGCCGTCGAACCTCATTCTCGGATGGTTGCATATTATACTGTGATATTGGCTACTCTTGAGCCGAGGAACCCCCTTCTTGGGCGGTTGAGTATACTTGTGGGCCATGAGCCAGTTATTGGATACCGCGAGGATCGTTATCATTGTCATATCATATTGACATGCTAGTTTACTACTAGTCCGCAGCTATTTCTGTTTTCATGTTATTTCCAAATCTCTGGAACTTGATATTTCTGTTTTCAACTGAAAAATGATAAAAGATGTTTCAAACTACTTTTGAGCCTGTGAGGCTGTGATTGCATATTAGCTGACTAGTAGTAGATCGGGCTGCGCGCCGCAGCAGTACATATGTCAGATCGGACTGCACGCCGCATTGATATTGTGCTTGGGCTGTAGGAGCCCCTCCGGAGTCTGAACCCCCACAGTGAGCACGAGTACCCAAATTGGATCGGGCTACGCGCCGTAGCGGCCATATCATGCATTGCATTGCATTTAGCTACATCTGCTAGCTGTTATACTGTTTTGATGGTATTTGATGGTACAGGTACAGTTGATGTTGATTCTGTGACAGGGTATTTGATTACAACTTTACATAGTGCTTTATTGCGGATTTCTTATCTGCTGTGTCTTACCCCTGTTTATTACCACTGAGTCTGGCAGTACTCATTTTACTCCCTGCACCTTGTGTGCAGATCCAGGTACCTCTCAGCAGTGATTCAGTAGCTGTGCGAGGCGACATTTGTGGATATTCGAGGTAGCTGCAGAGTTCGCAGGACCCGATATTCCTTCTTATTGTCTTGATTTTGTATTGACTTTTCCTTCCGCACTTGGTATCTTGTAAACCTTTATACACTCATGTTCAGTAGAGGCTCATGACTCTTGACCCTTGGTCTGTGGGAGTTGATGTATTATGGGACTTGGTTCCCTATTTTCGTTATATGTATCGCTATTGCTTCGTGAGTTGATACGCCTAAATGGGCAAAAGAGAGCTTCTAGCTCCGTTATTGTTATTGATTGGTCAGGCTGGCTTAACAATGTGCTGGGCGCCATCACGACTAGATTTGGGGTTGTGACAAAGACTGATTGAGTGCTAACAATGGGGTATTAAATTCACCCCAAACAAGAATAAGGGGGACATAGGTCGCTCGTAAAGTTAAGGCGTGTAAATGATTTTTCCGGACAAGTTTGATGGGTAATTTATGTATTATCTCTATTTTTTTCAGCAAGTACTTTTAACTAGAATAATTATTTTATTGATAATTTATAATTCAAATGTTCGTCCGATTAAAAATACTAAGGTCATATACATTTATATATGACTATTTTGTTATTTTCTTAAAAAATATTATTTTATTTATTAACTATTTCAGTAAAGAAGATTTCATTAAAAAAATTAATGATACTATATATAAATTTACATTCAAATGTTATTATATCATTATCAATTGATATCATTTTATGCAAATTTCAATTGAATTCATAAAGTGCGGACAAATTTTTATTTAAGAATAAAATATAGTTGCAAGTTCCCTTTTTGATTAAAAAAAATAATGATGCTATATGTATATTTACATCCAGATGTTATTATATCATTATCAATTGATATCATTTTATACAAATTTCAATTGGAATATTTCATAAAATTCGAAAAAAAAATATTTAAGAATAAAATATAGTTGCAAGTTCTCTTTTTCATTATAGAATATAAAATATTATAATAATTATCCCCTCTCTCAAAATATGAGTTGAGAATATCTGAAGTAAAAATTAAGACAACTAATTTGTGAAAATTATTATCTTTTAAAAATCGTTATATATTAAGAAGTATGAGAAGTATCGTCATGCAGTATTATACTTCTCCCTCTATGATCGAAGTTAGTTGAGTACATACTCTGCTCAATTAGAATTCAACATTATAAAAATTTCAAAATAGATAAATATACAATTAATATTTTTAAAATAGTCTCAACAAATACTCCTATTTGTGATGATGATTGCATTATTCACTAAATAGTATCTCAATCATATCGAATGAAACTAGAAAAAAACTGTAATATTTCAATTTACGTTCGATTTGATTAGTATATAGAGTGGTCGGAGTATTAATTTATTTATAATATTATGTCATTCAACTAGAACAAATTACAAAGTTTCTTGTTAAAATTCTTAATAATTAAAATCACGATTATTACATAAAAGAACCAAAAATACCTTTTCATCAACTATTTGGGAATAATATTAATATTTAAATTATGATTAGTAAAAAAGAAAAGGATAATGCATTAACATACTGAAAATACAAAAATAATAAAATTATATATCATTGTGATCGAAGTTAGTTGAGTACATACCCTATTCAATTATAATTCAACATTATAAAATTTTCAAAATAGATAAATATACAATTAATATTTTTAAAATAGTCTAAAAAAATACTACTATTGTAATGATGATTGCGTTATACCCTAAATAGTATCTCAATCATGTCGAATGAAACTAGAAAAAACTGTAATATTTCAATTTACGGTCGATTTGATTAGTATATAGAGTGGTCGGAGATTAATTTATTTATAATATTATGTCATTCACCTAGAACAAATCACAAAGTTTCTTGTTAAAATTCTTAATAATTTAAATCACGATTATTACTTAAAAGAACCAAAAAAATATCTTTTCATCAACTATTTGGGAATAATATTAATATTTAAATTATGATTAGTAAAAAAGAAAAAGATAATGCATTAACATACCGAAAATACTAAAAGAATAAAACTATATATCATTCAATTTAAAAAATAAAAAAAATATATGACGAATTATTTCTCAACTAGACTTTTGAATTACTTTTTAATAATAATTAATTTAAGGCTTAGTGAAGGAAAAGCATATTAAAATAAAAGAGGCCCTATATAGAAATAATTTAAATTCTACTTGAATTATTATCTAATCAGTGTATAATAAAATATTAAACTCGACAAGTATTTCAAAGTGATTGGTATAGTAATACGATTTCATAAAATTAAAATGCACATAATACAAAAGATAAATAATAATACATATAATCGTGGTTCTATACGTTATTATAGAAAAACATATTCTCCTTTTTCTTTTTCTAAAAGTATATAAAGTATATAATTAACGATAGACCAAAAAATATTAAAACAAATAATAATAATAATAATTGGGCCCGTACGTAACACAAATACATCATCTAGTTAGGTAAATAAGTCAAAAGTATTCGTAAGCGAGTCATAAACTTACCAAACATCTCTTACTTTGAATGTATTGAAAATCGAAAGTGCCAAACAAGCACAATCATTTAAATCAACAATCACGGAATCAACAAATTGCTCCAAGCAAAAGACAAAAGACCACCTCCAGCCTGGGATTCTTAATAATGTTACTTTCTGCCTAATAATTCGGCCTATTACATTGGAATATGGTCCAATAATCATTGCTTTTTATTAAAACTATTTAAAATACAGAAATTATCGGTTAAAGGAATTAAATACACTAAAGTTAGAGTTGGCATTACCTTTGTATCTTCTAATATATACAAACTACACACAAGATTAGATACTACTTGTAAAATAGTCACAACTTGACCTACCTTTAGGAAAAGAAAAGAAAGAACTTAGTTACTTTACAAGAAACGTATGCATATTCGTCCATATTGTTTATGAAAAAGAAACTGGTATCTGCAAGTAATTTATATATGGAGTAATAATCTTGGACAAAGATAGCAAATTTTAAGGTAAATAAAATTGATTA
Source organism: Nicotiana noctiflora (assembly GCA_032618575.1). Classification (NCBI taxonomy): domain Eukaryota; kingdom Viridiplantae; phylum Streptophyta; class Magnoliopsida; order Solanales; family Solanaceae; genus Nicotiana; species Nicotiana noctiflora. The sequence goes on from JASVEL010003479.1 coordinate 81,053, forward strand.
TTATAAATTATATATTTTTGGATCATAAACATGCATGTTACGAACATTTTTACATGCATGGCATTATATTGTAGTTGTTGGGAATATTGAAGTGAAGTTAAAAAAGAAAAAGGAAGATTGGACCTGCAGAAACTTTGCTGCATAGACTTAGGTCACGTTTTTATATGGATAATAGAGGCAAAACCAGAATTTGAAATTCATGCATTGTAAACTTATCATCAAATCAAAAGTTTGTCTTAGTTATAGGGTTCATAATTAGGCAAAATAAATAAATTTCTTAATACAAGTAGTTTCCTCGGTTTGAAAAAGATTGATATAGTTCGGAGTACGAGGGTTAAAGTAATAGTGTCAATCTTTTCGAAAATATAAACAAAAACTACTTGGTTCGCCTAAACTCTGATACATTAGTTCCAGTTAGTGGCGGCGAAATGGTTAACTATCCATATTATCCACTAAACAATGGATCGGAATATGAACTTTTTAAAAATATGTCAAATATTGATAAGAACCATATAATCCATTTAGAAAATGGATAACCAAGGAGTTAACTTTTACATTTATAAAGCCTAACTTATGAGTTTCTCAAGCTAGGGAGACTAAGAATTCTCGAAAAAAAATGATCATATGCAAGTAGTCATAGATAATATGGTTACACATATTATCCGACGGTTAACTCATTTTTTATCCGTATTTAAAATAGGTCGAGTCAAATAATTTATCTATTTTTTTTATTACTCGTTTTCAATCTGAATGATATCCGACCTGACCCGCCAGTTTGCCGGAGCTCCAGCCCTACGGATCAAGAGTGTTAAACAGAAGAGCATCTTGTCACTTGATAAAACTTTATTTATGCGCTTTCTGTCGAAAATCCAAATGGTAAAAGTTGTTGGTAATAAAATAGATATCAAAAGGCAAGGAAATTACAACCACACAATACAGGTATGTAGATTTCTGTCGTTGTCTCTGCTCCTTTCTGGGTCATATATAGCACCAGCACCCTGCACCAAATTAATATCCTCCTTCAATGGCTTCCCTACTTTCTCTGCCCAAACTCTCTTTCTTCCTTTTACTCATCATAACTTTCGCAATATTTTTTTCTTCTCCTTCAGCTGCACAAACTAAATGTAATATCAAATCCGTTTACCAATTCGGTGACTCACTCGCCGATGCCGGTAATGTCATCCGTACACCTGGTGCTAACATCATATTCCGTGCCAACAGAGCTCCGTACGGCGAGACTTTTTTTAAGAAACCTACTGGCCGCTTCTCCGACGGCCGTATCATCATCGACTACATTTCCTCTGCTCTTAAACTCTCGTTCCTTAATGCTTACTTGGACAGTAGTAATACTTTTAATCAAGGCGTCAATTTCGCCGTCGCCGGTGCCACAACGTTGAATTCCTCTTTCTGGGCTGCCCGGAATGTCAGGTTACCCGTCTGGAACACGCCACTTGCGGCTCAACTAGGTTGGTTCAAATCTCACCTGCAGTCTACATGTGGTTCCAATTGTGCACAAACTCTTAGCAACTCTTTAGTAGTAATGGGGGAATGGGGTGGTAATGACTACTATAATAATTTTTTCCAAAGAAAACAATTACCTGAGGTACGGACTTACGTTCCTTTTGTTGTTGCGGGTATTATGAGAGGCATTAAGGATGTGATTCAGCTTGGGGCAACTCGTATTTTGGTACCAGGATTTTTTCCGTTGGGTTGTCTTCCTCTATACCTTACAACTTTTCCTGATACTAATGCCAATGCTTATGACCAATTGGGTTGCTTGAGAAATTATAATGATTTTGCTTCATACCATCACAGATACCTAAACAGAGGTTTGGATAATTTACGACGCGAATTTCCTAGTGTTAAAATCGTTTATGGGGATTATAATGGGGCGTTTTTGACTCTTCTTCAAAGTGCTTCTTCATTTGGATTTAATCAAAACACATTGCTCGTTGCTTGCTGTGGAACTGGTGGAAGATACAATTTTAATTTCAGTAATGTGTGTGGATCAGCTAGTGTAAAAGCTTGTTCTAACCCGGCTCAATACGTGCACTGGGATGGCATTCATTTGACAGATGAAGCTCATCGTCGTATTACAGACATTATCGTCAAGGACATGCTTTCAAGATTAGGGTGTACTGTTTAGTTTATGACTTAATAATTTCAAGATTCTCTTAGGGGTGCTTTTTCTTGTTTGGTAATAAAGATTTTCACGATTCTTCTTCATGAAGAGGTGAAATAGAGTATAAATTAAAGAATGATGGTTGTTGTTTGCAAATAAATAGTTAGAGCCAATGTTCTTATTACCAACTTCTGTTATTGGAGGGTGATGGTAAGCAAACTTCAATTTCAGTTAAGAGGTTGTGATTTCGAGTCCAGGTAGGAAGTTCTTGAAGGAAATGATGTCGAGGGTTTATACCTTCCTCAGACCCTATTAAGTGAGATTATAGTGTGTTGTTATTTTTGTTGTTGTTCTTGGAGGGTGAAGCTAGGTGGTTTAAACATCAGGGTGTCCTTTATGAGAATGCAAGATTCAATATCAAACACTACTTGTAGCTGTTTTCTTTTTTCTTTTTATAATCGAAGTATGAGTCATTCTTAGATAGACTTGCATAAAACTATCAATTAACATTTGAGGGGCCCCTCCATTAGAAGCTTTGAAAAAATGTAGCACAGTACTATAGAGCTCAGCTAATAAAATTATTGACAGTGGAATAGGCCTTCCTTGGCCTAAATCTAAAATTTGAGATGCATCATTGATCTTGCTTCATTTTATAGCTCTAACTTGACTAGGCTGTGATAGAGCCAATGTTTTTATTGTTGCGAAAACCGAATGTATATAGTATGAATAAGTCACAATTATTATATCAAAAATTATAACAGCCACCAAATAATAAATAAGACAATAAAGCAACAATAAAAGAAACACCAGAATTTACGAAGTTCGGCTAATTTTGCCTACTTCCTCGAACACAATCAATATTTTATTCCACTCCAAAAATACAAGTGAAATAATACTAAAGAGAAACAAATGCCTTAAGAATATGAGAAGGCAAATAAGAGGTGTGGTTAAATCCTAAACATTAGGCCTCCTTTTATAGGGAAATATTCCCAACCAAAAGGCTTCCCAACCGATGTGGGAGAAATTTGCTATATTCAATACTTATTACGGATTCTTTTTTGAAATTTTACCTCCTATAACAAAGTTATACACACTATTTATTAGCTACCTTTTATATTTTATAGCAAAATAAATATTTATGGGATATATTACCATTGAGGCATGAAATACATTATTTATGTTTTTTTCTCTCTTAGACAACTGTACTTACCTATTTTTAAGGTGATTGTCGTTACTGTATTCATGAATACGTGGCGCGAATACATGTGAATACATGCGGATACAGCTGGACTGCCCTAATTTTAGGCACTTTTTACTGATGTATTCATGAATACATCAGCGCGAATACATGCGCGTACAGCGGGACTGCACCAATTTTAGGTGCGTTTTGCTGTTGTATTCATGAATATATGCCGCGAATACATGTGAATACATGCACGTGCAACTGGACTATCCAAATTTTTAGGTGCCTTTTGTTGTTGTATTCATGAATACAACATGAATACAACGAATAAACTACCATAACAATTGAATAGTAGCTATAAAAAGTAATTATATATATGGTAGCTATAGGAAGTTAATAACCACTAAACAATATTAATTTATGAAAATTTCTCATCTTTTTTTAATCTCTTCCACCCAAGTTTGTCAATCTTCTAATTTGCAAAGTGGTGCTTTTAATCTGCTATGGAACGCTTACTCTCTTATTGATTGTAATATTGTATTAGTAATAATCAACATAGACTCTGTTTGCGTCGAAAGTTAATGGATACTTAGCATGCAAATACAATTAAAAATAGATCAAAAGTAAATCGTAATCGAATATAATCAGGCCTAGAAATGTATATAATATCCTTTATTGCTTTTTCTGTATCGAGTATTCCACATAGTACTAATGTAGAGAGAGATAGAGAGAGAGAGACATAGAGAGAGAGAAAGAGATGGAGAGAGAGAGAGTTTCTCTTAGAAAAAGGATCTGTCTTTACAACATTGGGATCCTCCTTTATATAACAGGAGGATCTCCTCGAGATAATAAAGAAAAATAATATAATAATAGGTCGCGCGACCTCGAGGGGATGACGAGACTTGTTAACGCATTTTTGCTCTGATGTTCTGGGGGTGTACTCTCAATACGACCATTATTTAGCCCAGGGTCATGGTCACAGCAAGGGGCAGAATTTGACCATATACAGTTAGTCCCTCCGTTCGTTGGTGACGTAGAGACGTGCGTCGACGATGGACGGATACTCGAACCGCTTGCTAGGAAAATTCTGACCATGTTCTGAGATGACGACATAAAGGGGGCAACCATTTGAATCCATTTATATATTGGCACGTAAACCATTTTCTGCAATGACGTCACTGTATGCAGGCGTCATCATTACGCATGTTCCCTAGGAGATGCAAAAGGTGTTCTAATGCTTGGTTTCCCGTGCTTGTTAGGATTTTACCTCTCGATTTTAATGCTACCCAACCCTATAAATAGGTAATGGGTTCGATTTTATCATAACTTCAGATCATTTCTGAAAAGTTTTCCAACTATTTCTGGAAAGAGCTTCCTCTTCACAAGAACTCACAGCTTCTGTAGAAATACGTTCGCGGTTGTGTAATACATCGTTCCTTACTCGAAAAGCATGATAAAATCCAAAAGTGGTGGCACTTCAGGATATCGTAGTAATAAATCAACCGACGCACCGCCTCCATCCGGCGGTAATAAAGGAGGAAAGGTGAAGGATCTCACCCCTCTCACGTAGATAATGTACTCCCTAAACAACTCCTTGCAAGGAGGGATTTTCAAAGAGATTCTTCCGAACAGCCTTGGGAAAGGTCTGAATTAAAACAAGCTGATTTGGACCTCCTTCGTACTTCACATTGTATACTCGCTCATATAGAGATGGTTCCAGCGGTGGAGGACTACGCGAATATCCATAGGTCGGGGTATTGTACATTCTACGAATACCCTTTTCTGATTGGTTATGGGCTCCCCTTTCTTCCTTTGGAGGAAGAACTCTATCGTTTCTATAGTATATGTCCTACCCAACTTACTCCATCTACCCTAAAGGTGTGTAGGATAGTGTCCACGTATGCGAATTTAGCGGGGTTAGAGGTCTCTGTTCACCGCCTTTTGCAGCTATCTGACGCCAGCTACCTGAGGGGCACCATGCTGCATTTAAAAAATAGTGGTTCAAAAGGGATGATCATGGAAATCAACGACCGGCCCAACCGAGGCTATTGGTGCATGTATTTCTTTATTAGAACGGAACACCTGGTGTCCAATCCCGTCGGATTCCCTGAAAGGTGGAATTCGAGATGTAAGTATTCGTTCCTGTTACATTGTTTATCTTTTTGGACTTTAGCGGTTTTTATTACACCACCCTTATAATTTTTGTGACTCTGCAGCGGTAGCTCACACTCCTTAGTTCATAACCGATATAAGGCAGTGGGTATCTGTTCTGTTGCCTTTAGCGGAGGAGACCCGTAAGTGGGCGGAGTTTATTGAACGTTATAGCCCTACGAGCCCTTCAGGTATTTTTCTCGACTTTAGTCAATCGTTTTTGTAAGCCTTATTGGATAAATCACTATTGTTGATAGGTCGGAGTGCTCCAAAGAGAAGGACGACTGCACCCACCTCCTCTCAACCAGATATCGGTTCTGCTGCATATCCTATACTTTACGCATTTGTTAGGGAAGGGGTGATTGTAGCCTCTTTGCAAGAGACAGCGCCTGTGAAAATGGCCACAAATGAGAAGAGGTCATTGACGCCATCTCTGTAGCTTGCGGACGAGCCTTCTGAGGGAGAGGACCCCGAAGAGAGGAAAAAAAGGAGGCTCGTGATGGGAAAGGCAGTGGTAATAGGAGATGAGGAGAGGATCATGCCTCGCCATCAAACTAGGCACGTCCTTATGGCCAACGTCATCCGTTCTGGGAGGCCGACCACCCAGATACGTGCTAATGTTGGTACCAGCATGACTAACGTTGCTGGGGGCATTTCATTGCCCCTTGTTGGTGGTTAATCTGGAGGGACGGCTGCTGAGGTCGCCCATGGGAACACGGGTGAGATGGCGGAGAACCCCGCATAGGTGGAGGTGACGGCAGATGAATCTGGTCGTCATATTGTGATTCCAGAGGCTTACAACTTGTTGCAGCACAGCAAACGGGCCGTATTGGAGATGTCCTTACTTTGTGTGGCCCCTGAGCGTAAGATGCTGAGTGTTGTCAGCGATGCGGAGCTATCCCAGCGGATTGCGGGTATGGAGATTGATGTTACTTCTCCATTCTCCTGCATGTTATGTAGTTGATTCTGTATGCATACTGACTCACGTGTATGTACATGCACTCTTCTTTCTTTTTATTTTTAGACCCTGGTCCTGGAGGTAGGTAGACGGCGCCGCGAGAAGAAGAAAGCAACCGTTTTTTATAAGATGGTCAAGAAATATAAACGGTGTCGCTCCAAACACCAGGCGGTGGCGGATCTTTTCTAGCAGGATCCACAATACCAGATTTTTCGGGAGGGCCTCGAATAGAGAGAGGCTCAATTAAACTATAGAGCGGCGATGCTGGAAAAGGCAGTAATCGCAATAGTGAGCTGGAGTCGCTCCTCAAGCTGAGGGAGGAAGAATTGGAGCTTAGCCGCGGAGTGGCGGCAGAGGTAGCTAACCTTTATGGTAGGGTGGCGGCTTTAACAGCGAGCTTGCAACTAAGGCGACTGAGATTGACGTTCTCAAGCATGCTACCCTGCCACGGTTCAAAGTCGAGGCTCGAGATGCATATGAGATGTGGATATACGTGGAAGCTAAGTTGGACGTGTATAAAAGACTTCTCATTACTAGACGTGCCTCTGAGGAGGAGGTCCAAGCGCGTTTGTGTGAGGCTCGTGCCACCCGTGCGGCCTGTGGGTACAACTCCGACTCTCCCGACTGAGAATGTTGTACTTATAAGGATGTCAGTCGGCTTGTGTCTGGCCCGTGGATTAATGAGGTTTACCATGATGACCAGAACGGGGGGCGAGCAGATGGCGAGGATAAACCTGGCGAGGCCCCTTAGGACTTGTATGGATTTTGCGGTTTTTCTTCTCTTTTGTTTTGGGAATGTAATGGGAGCCCTTCGCGGGACTAAGTGTACATAATTTTTGTTATAGTGAAAGAGTTACGCTTGTGTTGCTTATCCTTTCGCATTGTTCTTTGCTTATACATTGTTTGTTAATGTCAGATAGGAACGACGATATCTCGTGATGGCTTTTGGCCCAAAAGGATGTAACTTTAGCCGTCGTTAAAGTGTTTATTCATCATCGTCGAGTGGGGTCGACAATTATTGGTGATGGCCTTTGGCCCATAAGGATGTAACTTTAACTGTCGTTGAAGTGTTTATCCATTATCGTTGAGCGAGGTCGACAATTATAAGCGATGGCCATTAGTCTAAAAGGATGCGACTTTAACTATCATTGAAGTGTTTATCCATCATCGTCGAGTGGGATCGACAATTGTTGGCGACGGCCTTTGGCCCAAAAGGATGTAACTTCAACTATCGTTGAAGTCTTTATCCGTCATCATCGAGCGGGATCGACAATTATTGGTGACGGCCATGGCCGCTTGCATAATAGAGAAGGTGGTCGAAGCCACTTACATAATGAAAAAGGTGGCCGTAGCCGCTTACATAATGGAGAAGGTAGTCGTAGTCGCTTACATAATGGAGAAGGTAACTAGACTAGTCCCTTTATTATACCGGACTAGAGAGACGTATCGACCGGCCGATATGATAAACCTGTTTCCATGCGCCCCTGGGTGTCTCCTTCGCCGCCTCGTTAAAAACTTCCCTGAGAAAACCCAATTGGGACAAAACTCGAGTAAGGGAAATAGAGTACGACTCGTGAGATACCCTTCAAAAGTGGAAGTATTTCAGGTGGGCGACGTTCCAGTTGTTCTGGAGTATTTTTCCTTCCATTGTTTCCAACTAGAATGCCCCTTTGTTGCGTGTGCTATGATTTTATATGGCCCGCTCCAATTGGTGCCCAATTTCTCTTCGCTTGGGTCTTTTGACGCCAAAGTTTTTGCTTTGAGGATGTACTCCCCTACTTTGAGTGGTCGTATTTTGGCCTTTTTGTTGTAATACCTTTCGACTTGTTGCTTTTCAGCCGTTATTCTTATGTGGGCCATATCCCTTTTTCATCGGCTTCATCTAGGTCTTGAAGCCTACCCATGTCGTTGTCTGGTTCACTGATGTGTGATTATCTTAGGCTCGGTTCTCCAATTTTGACTGGTATAACTACATTAGTTTCGTAGACCAATGAGTACGGTGTTTCTCATGTGCTAATTTGGGTGTTGTCTAGTATGACCAAAGTACTTCTTGTAGTAATTCGGGCTAGAGACCTTTAGATTCTTCGAGTTTCTTCTTCAGAATGTTCAGTATTATTTTGTTGGATGCTTTAGCTTGGCCGTTGGCGGCGGGATGATCAGCTGGGTTACATCCCTCAGCAAGATGAGCCTTCCAGCAGCATACCGTCATACAGCCTTCAATTGGAGCTGCCAGCATCGCACACCCGTCAGATCCATTGTTGATCACGGGTATATTCGACGGAGATGTAGAGCACTTCTTTTCTAGCCCGTTTACCGCAACTGAGGATCGGTCGACCTGAGACATAGATGGTGGGCAGGTTGAGTTTTGGCTCATCCTCGGCAGTTATTGTGGATCTATCACAAGCATATGTATGTTTGTATTACTATTAAATTTTAATTTGTTTTTTCCTTAATGATTTGCCGTAAATTAATTTTTAATTTTATTATTAATGTTTCTCCCATCCCATTACGGAGCCCACTTTATGCGATGATGAGAACATCACGGATGCTTATATTCAAGAGCCCGACGAGACCACGGTAAGAAAATATTTTTGACTTAACACGTGCATTACTAATATACATTTTCATATACTGAGCTTACTAATTGTTTTGTAGGTTGTTGACGGACCGACAGCCCCTTCTACCGATCCTGCCAACTCTACTAACGATCATGCTGCAGCACATCCTGACATAAATAAACGACGTGATGAGGATGATCCTGATAGTGTACCCGGGCGATAAGGGATGCGCCTCGGGCCAGCGGCTATATTGAAGCACACAGGTTGTGGGACTCATTGATTTTTTTTGTATTTTATGTAAATAATGGCAAGAATTTTATTTTAACCACAATTTTTTTAACACTACAACACAAACACAAACATATCAAACATGACATAACATAAGTTCACTACAATTAACGAAAACACATGATACGGGAAATATAAAGATACACTACTAGGCTCAACACGTACATGTCACTGTTTAGTCACGGCCGCCTAGTATTCTCTGCTCCAACAACTTAAATTTATCTTGGTCTTTGTAGTATTCGTGCTGACATGGTTCATCAATCCATACCTCAAAATTACAAACAGGTTCGTCGGAAACCTTATAAAACTTATTCATACACGCCCAGTAGCGGCGTCCAACTTCTTCCCAACAATCGTGCATCATGTATTTTTTGCTGCACTCGTACCTTAGGACATAAAGGGGTTGAGACATTTGTTAAAGCATAAAGGATAACCTTGTTTTTATGGAAATTTGCTATTGATTATTGTTAAGCGCATAATATAACTAGAATGCACCCGTTATTTATAGGAAAGATTTCACACAAAACGTAGTATTCACATAAAATAACTAGTCAAGGCTCCACATCGTCATCCACCATCAGCATGCAATGTCCACATGTGAAGCTCATGTCCCAACAGCCAAGTATAAGCTCGTGGATCTAACTGCCGGATCACTTCCATGCGCCTTGTGAATTTGCACTGCTGGTGTTCAGTTGCAGCCATCCACACTAAATCATTCAAGGCATTATCGCGATATTTCTTTTGGAAATTAGACTTCAGATGCCGATCAGATATTAGACAAATGCCTAAATGTTATTTGACAACCTGCTGCTTCAAGTGGTTCAAAAAAAGTGTCCACGTCCCTTCGCTTTTATTGGCACAAATGGAAAAAGCTAGTGGAAATATTTGTCTATTGGCATCTACTGCAACTAAGATCAAAAGTTTAATATTATACTTTCTATAGACATGAGTACCGTCTACGAAAATTACCGGACGGCAATGCACAAAACCATCAATTGCTGATTTAAATGACCAGGACACATAATTGAAAATATATTCCGATCTTTTCGGACTCCACTCACGCCTCCATTCAACAACAGTCCCGGGGTTAAAGTGTTGTAGTGCGGCCATGTACGTGGGTAGAGATAAAAATAACTTATCCTAGTCACCATAAATAATTTCAAAAGTACGTTTCACCCGAGAGATGCCTTTCTTTTGGTTATAGCACACCCATACTCCTGGTGGACAGCTGTAATACACTCTTTGATCTTGAACCTAATGGACACTTCCAAGTATGGAATCAAGACAAGAAAAAGCAAGTCACATCTGTAGGTGCTAATATATTTACCTGCTTTCCACAATCCTGGTTTCTTCTAGCTAGCACACAACATCCAGTGACCACCCATAAAATCTCTGCAACATACAACCTTGTCTACCTCCGTAGTTGACTCCATTACAATCATCTCACGGCACTCTCTTACGTTGTAGATTTTTACAGCCCTGATTAGGCGAGCTTTATCGGAAAAATACATGCCCTTTTCCAGCACTGCTGGTGTAGACTCATCTCACATTGCTGATCAAAATTCGTCATCATCCCTTGTGAGGGCATCCACATCCGGCATACTTGGCAAATTATTAAAGTAGGAAATATTTCGCTCATGAAATGGCACGTGCGATTCGTACACTCTTGATCTAACGGGTGGTGGAGGAGCATGATCCCTCGTCGGTTCAGGTTCGACATTCATTTCCTCCTCATCATCACTCTCATCAGGGAAGGGTGTATCATTTTCAGACTCGTCGGCATTGTTGGCATAATCACTATCATCTTTCTGACTCTGCGCATCTGCCAAATCACGAGTGAATACATCGTCTATGAGCAATTGTATGAGGTGAGGAACATCAAGTTGCTTGTTTTCACTGCACAAAAAGAACAAAATAATAAACTACTCAACTTGATAAATACTTTACATATAGCAATATCATTTCACTTACAAGTCGTACTGCGTTGACGTTCCATGGTGGATAATTTCTTCTTGGTGATGACTTCCGGATGGACCACTATGGTCCAATACACCAGAACTACACATGTTCCAACTCGGAGCGGGTTATAACTTGTAAAATTCATATCCGAACGGTACCCCCTATGAAAAATATGAATGTTAATACAAATCCAATTCAAACATAAAATAAATAGCGCTAAAATGTAGAAAATTTGAAGTTCACCATTCGTCTTGTGAATTATGTAAAGTCAAAAAATTATTTTCTCGTTGCTCATTCGCTGGTAGTGATAAGTTTAAATCAAGGCAAACTCTTTCATCAAGAATCTTTACAGCAAAAACTGCTCCAGAATAACCACCTAATGACTGGGGTTATCCCTATTATGCATAACCTCATTATTAGGAACGTCTTCAACCTTGACGTACATTTCCAAAAATTTTATTACAATAAGTTCCTTGTATTCATCCAAAAATGCGCAAAAAAATTCTAAGAGTTCCATCATCTTCGATGTTAAACTCAAAATAATAAGCAAACCCCTACGAAGTTACAAAATACGATAATCTGCCCGTTATTTTAAGGTTCATCGAACGTCCTCACACTCATTTTCTTTCGTAACAACGATATCAATTTATCGAACTCCATTGTAAGCGATAATTTAACACGACACTATGGAGGTGAACTATACCTAACAGAGTTATTCTCCATTACAACCTCATCCCCCTTCTCCCCCCCCCCCCCCCCTCCCCCGCCCCAATTAAACCCTTATTTTTGGCTCTTCAGATATTAGAAAACTATGCTTGATAACAAGAAGAAAAATATGAACAAAAGTTTGAATAAAAGTTTTGAATGGATTTTCATAAAATCCTAACACCTTTAAATAAGGCAAGTCCTAGCTCGGGGTGCAGATTTTTAATATGCTAAAGGCAGTATAATAGCGCACTTTATATATTTAAATTATTGTTATGTCAGTTATCCACAGAACACATATTGGTGGGCCCAAAAAAGAAGCAAAACACAATATAATACTGCGCTAAAGTAAAGCACAGTATTATATTGCATTTTGGGTAGAAAAGTAGCCTTTTTTAAAATTAAAAAAAAACTGTAAAAATATATTTTGAGCCCAAAAAGTTGCCATTTAGGTTTCAGACGCCTATGGATCCTGCCATCCTTGTACTTTTGTGAAACTTCACTTAATTAGTTGGTACCATTAGTCAATGAACTAACTAGCTCTGAATAATGTGCAAAGTTTAGATGTTGATCCATAATAACAAGAGCACAAAAATAAGTATTCTAACAGGTATTGGCTGCTTCTTACATTTTATCTAGCTTTAATTATTCATTTACGACTAATTTAATCTCAATATCGAAAGCATACTTTAATGCAATTTTTTCGTTTTTTTACTATTGTGGAAGCGACCTTTAATGTAACATAAGAAACGCCATCCACTACTCTGCAAACACAAAAGCTCAAAACTATTGAGGGCCTCAGCTTTAGATTTCAGGGGTCTATCACTTGCATGTGATAGTTGAAAGACTCACAAGGAACCAAGCGAGACAGTTTTACTATGAAGAAATCAGGAAACAGATGCACAGAGTATGGTAAGAATAGCGCAAAATCAGGAAAAATATCTGATGCGAGGCATCCTTAATCATTTGAACGAGTGGAACGGAAATGACAATTTTGAGGGGAAACGTTTTCTTTTATTCAATTAAGTTTATAATGATCATGGCTCAAAATTTTCCACGCAGCTAAAATGTTGCAAGAAAAGATTGTAAGTCTGCAGCACATGACGGAACAATATGGTAACGCCTTGTACGATAGCAAAACAGTAAGATAAATCAAGATAAATGCCAAAGGATCCAATTGCATCCTCGCTACTTGAGCTGGTCAAATAGCTTAACCGCAACCTGTATGCAAAAAAAGTTCATGAGGAAAAATCTACAAAATAAAGTAACAAAAAGGATAGACTAGAGGAGAAAGCAACCAAAGGGGTTACGGGACGGTTTGAACCTTTCGCATTCCAATCGCCAACCTGCTCCCTCTCCCCCCAACTCCCAAAACCACCGCACCTCAGAAAAGAAAGGAACAAATACTATGAAGTTGAGAAACAAGGAGCTTACACATTTGTCAATACACTGCCAATAATCAAAATACTGTCCGGTGCAATGCTTGTGCCCAGATTCATCACCTTCTATCCTTTTAGCACAAGCCTGTAGGATGCCAATTTTCAAATTAGAACGAACTGAGAAAACCCTAGTTTCTATAACTAATGAAGCTAGCTTGCACAATGATTCAGCCAACTGAGAACAGCTAATCTTTGGAGACTCAACATTTCCAAGTTCCATGTTCTAACTACTTTAAATGCAAATTCTAAGTAAACATTTAACTGTTCAAATTTGCCTACCTGGCAACATCATATAAACAGGACAGATTCAAAAAGTTAGCATCATATAGCAACAGAACAAACACTTCAGAATTTAAACGTGTCGCTGCAGATAAAAAAGTATGATCTCATGAATTCAGTATCTCGTTTTTTTTTTTTTTTGCGGGTGATCTCTAAATTCTGCGTCTAGCTTCTCTTAACCCAAAGTGATATACCCTGCAGTCCTGCTCACCTTCTCCGCCACCACTACTCCTCCCCTAAGTTGGGTGCCGGTATACGATGCAGGAGCGAATCCAGAGATCCGATACTTCATGATCTTAATTTTAAGATTTCGGGATATGGATACGAGTGCCGGAATTTGGCTATATCTAAAAATAGAGCTACAAAAATATACCCAGATTATGAAGACATTATGTGAAAAACTTACATGTGGCTTGCAAAAGCAGTAACTTAATCTTTTATTCTTAATTTATAGGTAGCCATCTAGAGATCTACAGTAGCTTAGCTTTTGTCTTAAGAAATGAAAATATTTCCTTCGGTGACTACTTCCTCCTTTCCAAAACTTTCTCTTTGCCCATTACAAGGTCACAGTCAGCTGAGCAGAAGATGTAGAAATCTAACAGTTTTGCTGCCAGTCTTTCAAAGCTTTAACTAGGAATGGGGGAACATAGAAGTCACAGTAAGATAGTAGCCGGTCTTTATTTGAAAGCATTAACTATAAGCTTAATCTAGAAAGACGTTCAAGCACATAACAATGGCATGAAATAAGGGAGGTAGAAAAGCACTGTAGCTTTTCAAGCAGGCCAGGAACATAGGAATTAGAAGACAGATGACTAGCTGTTGGTCTTCGTTTGAAAACCTTACCTGTAAGCTTGGTCTAGAAGATCCAGTCTAGCTATAGATTGAAGAAGAAGGAAGTTCATGAGGCCCTAACGGAATAACAAATCAAGTCTTGATTATTGTTAATCACTAGTTCAAATTTACTTGACACGGCAAGCACAGAGGCCCTAAGGAATAACAAATATCTCCAACAATTAAATAAGCACAAACAAGGCCACTGAAAGACAAATTCTTTTTTCATTGTAATGGGAATCACCTGATATTCCCTAAGTTGCCTTACACACTTCGGCTTACAAGTCTCTTCTAGTGTCTTCTTTTGGTCAACGACTTCCTCGTCCGACCTGAACAAACAAAAGTATTAGCAACATACTTCCTAAGGCATAAAAAGAGCTGCTAGAGCTTATAAAAGAAAAAAAAATACATCAGGTATATCAAAAACACATCGATTGAGTGATGCATAGTTTTGAAAAAAAATCCCAGACATACAGATACAACTTCAGAATTGGCAATGAGGAATTGTGAACCAACTAAAATTCACACTTTAGCTCGTTAGACAAGATCACAATAATTCAACAAACAAACTGAAAATATGGAATAGCTCCAAAGTCCTACCAAAAAGAAAAAGTTGTAACCAACTTTTGGCAGATCAACGAATATAAATTAAGATCAATTCACCAAGGATAATAAATAGGGAAAATACATAAATTCCCTGCCCCAAAAAATAGTCATATTTTTCAGTTTAGACCTTAAACTATGTGGGGATCTCCTAGTAACCCGTGAACCCATTTAAAGTGGTATTAATACCTCCTTACTCGTCCAATTCCAATTTTAAAAGATGTTGTTTGTCACGCGCCAATCCAAGCTTGCCACATACTCTTCTATTTTAAACAAAAATTGAAAAGTTAAATTTTTATATTAGCTCCCCCACCCCTACTCCCCAAAAAGATCTCCTTTTCCTGCGGCCCGGTTCCGTCCACTTTTATCTCCTTCCTAGAACCACCATTGCAAAACCTTCAACACCATCCATTACCAGACACAAGCATGGAAAAGAACACGTCACACAAATTGATCACCATCATCTCCTTTGTTTGATTGTGGGAAGAAAATTGTCCTTTTTCTATTTTTTTCTTTTTTGTCATTAGTTTGCCATTTCTTTGTATTCTCCACTGAAAATTTAAGTAGGTTCTCTTTTTTTGTTAGAGTTGAACTTTCACCTACTAGGAAATCTTTTCTTGGATTTCTGAAACTGGTGTTGGGGTTCTATTTTTTCCGAGAGTTAGTGGATACTTTGCAACTTATTTGTCGAAGCTAAGAGCTAACTATCTGAGAAAGGGCACCAGGACAACACCTTTCCCGATCTTTACTGGTGGTGGAAGTTGTGGTGAACGATAAGAGAAAAGGAAGAAAGAGAAAAAAGAAAAGAAAAAGAAAGAAAAGGAAAATAAAAAATTAAGACAAATTTATTTTAATGGAAGATATGGAAGAAAATCTGATTTTGGCTAAAAGGGGCTCCTCACACGCTTTTGGGAAGTGCAAAATACTGCCTATGCCAAGTGGGGCCGCGCAAGGTTCAAATGAGTTCAGAGGAGTACTAGCAACACCCCACCCCCCTCGCTCACCCTCCCAAAAATAGTTTAAACTCGTAACCGTAATAAGAGGACTATTTTGGATGTATTATATATATCTACCCTAATAAATACTATGAACAACTTCAGCAGGTTTTGCATGGAAGATGAACGCCATTGTGTCCCATTAGTCCACAAGGTGCGCAAACTTAGGTAGACCGCCAATACACTTAAATAACATCTTGCTAATGGTGTGGTCTCTAAATACTTTTGTGAAGGCTTAATAACAAAAGCACCAGCTTATCATGTTCTTCCCTATCTACTATGAATGAGCCACCCACTCCAAATGAAAAAAAGCAACCAACATGCATACAAGGAAGTCTTCGAAAAAAGGTAAAGGGTTAAAAAAAGAAAAACCTGTGCATCATAATATGCTCATAAAAATGACATACAATTTCCTTTTTGTTTTTAAAATTTTATTTTGTAATGCTGGTGTTCGAACCACCTTGTGTGCACCTCGACTACTCCACCAAGTACCTGTTACCTTCTACCAAAACAAGTACCGAGTAATTCTATCTACAAAGGCTTGGGCATGTGAAAAATCACCTAGTATTTTTTATCTCTACCGAATAATTGTGGCTACCAAGCTGCAGTTGGAAAATCACCTAGTATTTTTTGCCTCCACTCGGTTTCTGATTTGAACTCGAATATCTCAAGATTTTCAATCACTTCACTAACCACTAGGTCACACTCTTGGGTGTCATGTAATTTACACTTTATACCAATAAATTTAAAAAAAAGGATGTTTTTTATACTCCCTCATTGAGCCCGAAATTCCCAAAATATGTACTCTACGTACAATTTTATATAGAACTACAACTATTATGAGAATCAACTAGTTTTTCTTTGACTACGATATTTACCTGCATATATCAAATACTTATCGAATGGTTTGTACCTCACGAGCCAACCCCAGTCAACCCCACAATTCTTTTCAAAGCACACAAACAAATTCACATGATACCTAAAAATAGGAGCTATTTTCCTAACTTTTTCTTTCTAGCATCTTATTGCTTACCCTTCTAATAGCCAATGCATCCACCACTATTTAGGAAGTGCCTATTGAATGTTAAATATATGGGATATGGCAGCCCATAACTCAACAACAGTAATAGTACGCAAGAGATATAATCAACCTTCTCCATGTGCATCACACAGATAACACCAATTAACTATAATACGGTTTTCCCTTCACAGGTAGTCATCTACGAATATGACATATGACATAGCACACGAACTGAAGAAGGCAATTCTTCTGGGCGCCTTTGACTTCCATTGTGATTACAAAATGTTTTGATCAACTCCACTAATCAGTTTAGATGCCTAGATTACAGAAGTAAGATATGTTTCTTCACGTTATAGGTACCGGGAGGGAGGGGGAGCGATAAAGCCCAATGGAATTTTTCTATTAGGCAAGGAGATCCCCGATACTTCATTCTGGCTACGGAGGAGCTCAGTAAAATGATGGAAAAGGCCAAGTAATTGCAATGGTTAAAAGATTTTGAAGTGGGGAACAACTCAGGATTATCAATCTTTATATCCCACATCTTATTTGCTGATGACACCCTTATTTTCAGTGGTGCCAAAACAAACCTAAGTGCAAGTTCAACATAACATGTCTAAGAGTATCATTTATCCTATTAATGTAGTGTCTGACTTGAGGAATTGACCGATATTATGTTTTGCATCACAGGATCCTTTCCTATTTAGGTCTCCCCTTAGATGCTAGACACAGGGCAACTGATATCTGGAATGTGATCAGTGAAAAGTTTGAGAAAAGTCACCTACCTATTTTATGTCCCTGTTGCCAATCCTAATTGAAGTGCAAAAACAACACTCAGAAGATCTTTCCAATGGAAGGATAATAATAAAGAACATAAGTTCCACTTAGTCAAATGGTCCAAATTTACAATGCCCAAAACACTTGGCCTCTTTGGGTTAAAGACCGGGAACTTCACAACAAAATCATGCTTATGAAGTGGCACGGGAGATATAACAAGGAGGAAGTTGGCTTAGAAAAGAGATCATCCAAGCAAATTATGGGGACTTCTAGTCACGGGTGCACTAATGTGATTAGAGCACCGTACGAAACTGGACTGTGGAGATGTATCATGATTTATTGGGAGGATTTCGCAAGAAACACATCACTGCTCGTAAGAAATAGGGTAAACATCCAATTCTGGAAGGACAAACGATTGGGACACACTACATTAAAGGAGGCCTATCCAAGACTATTCCTAATAGCAACCAATCGATACTCTAGTATTGCTAAAAACAAGGAGGATAACGCATGGAATCCAAATCTAAGAAGGGATCTTAATGGTTGAGAGGTAGAAGATCTGAATGCACTTCCAAGACTGCATAATAACATAGTCACCAACTAGAGAAGAAATAAACTCAAATGGAGCAACAACAGAGAAGGCACTTAGTCAAAGGAGGCTACTACCAGTTGAGGTCCAACAAAGAAAATGATTGATCAATGGTTATAGTGCTTCATGTGCAAATGATTAGGAAAAGATAAAAGAAAATTACTTGCTAGAACAATGTCAACTCGGCAGCCAATTATTATAGACATGACTAAACATGTTTGAAATACAACGACAAATGCCTGAGACAATTGAGGATGTGATGCGTAATTGGACATTTAGAAGAAGAATAGGGAGATGCAGAGCATGGAATGTGGCTCCTTCTGTCCTTATTTGGGCTCTTAGAAGGGACAGAAATATTAAATACTTGAAGGGGTAAAAAAATGAGTTCAAAAACTGGAGGCTTGTTTTACCTTTGTGGTTAACTTTTGGTGCTTGATCTACATCCCTATTAGTATGGATGATTGTGCATCAATCTTTAGCCTTTTACTCAATATCAACAAATTTTACCACACCAAAAAAAGAAAGAATCTACAATCAAAGTGGGGTATTTTTTACTAGTCAAATACATTTTTTTATTAAGTTTGTTTTTTATCGGGTACTAATTTTATGAAGCTTCCCAGCCAAAACTTGTCTCTTCACCTACGTAATGTTTTTTAGTTGTAGTATAGTAAACTAACTGTGATGAGAAACACTGAATCGAAATTCTCCTAACATTACTTAACATACAAGCACACTAAAGGTTACAAATAGATAAGATATTCATGTTAGTGTCAACATTTATAGCTTACTTGGGCAACGCTTTTGTTTGGTAAAAAGTGTTTTTTTTCCAAGGTTAAGGTGTTTAACCAAGCTTTTAGAAAAAAAAGAAGTGATTTTAGGTAGAACCGTAGAAGCAGCTTTTGAGAAATAGAAAAACATTTTTTGAAAAGCACTTTTGAGAAAAACACTTAGAATTTTAAAAGTTTGGCCAACCACTTATTGCTGCTTAAAAGTGCTTTCAAATTAAGTAGCCAAATACAAACTGATTCTCACCAAAAATACTTCTCAAAATAAGCTGATTTTAGAAACTCGGGTACTTCCATACTGTACATGATATGAAATTAAACATAAATTCAATGCAGTGTATATAATATTAATAAAGCAGTTAACGCTAAAGCAATTGCCAAGGTCTCCATTCAAGTTTTAGCTCAAATTCACCCTATATTCCACTTCTAGCTATAAATTCATAGGGCTAAGGTTGTAAAATCATTTGTATATCCGTTACACTTAACTAAGTCACTTCTAGTCTTTTTCTTTCGTAAATAAGAGGTGGCATTCAGATCAATTTGCGCACAGCTTGGGTATTCAACCGGGTACTTGCACCGTCTCACTAGATAACTTATGCCCACATCATAGGCAGATGTAAAAGAGATCACCTAAATATTTTGTGTTGTCGGGATTCGGACCCTAGTCTTTTTAGCCTGATATCTTTTCTTTTGCGTTCACATAACTTTTAAATATATAATCCATTTCGAACATATAACCTATACTCAAAATGAATAATTCAAACAATTAAAATAAGGGCACAATTGAATGCGCAATGATTTGAAATTTCTAAAAAAGCTCGCAATAAATATAGTACATCAAAAGTGAAGCTGAAAAAATTGAACAATAATCGATGGTTCAACAGTACTCACATGGCGAAAGAATATCGATGCCGTAGATTCACCTGCACATGCAAATTTTTCAATTAATCAAACAAAGTCATCCAGTTAACGATTCGAAAATGATACACTAAAAATGATACACTAAATTTATAAACAAAAAAGAATATCGTGAAACCTAGATACGCAGAACGAAAAAAGAAACAGACCTAAAGAATAACGAAATGACTAACCTGTTTCTCTTCGGGGGATTTTAGAGTCGAGGAGTGGAATGGAGCTGCAAAAGGCAATTACTATGCAAGAGGAGAATCTCGAAGGTTCCTTGGGCTTTGTGATGGATGTTGGTCAATTAGCTTGCGCCGAGTGCGTAGGGTACGCCGGGTTTAATGTAATTACTGGAATACCCCGCTCCCTGTTGTCGTTATTTGGGAGAATTTCCATTCCCAAAGGAGAAATTTCTAGATGAAACCGTTCTCCTTTCCCAATTATACCCACCATATATTAAGGAACTAACAATAGCGCACACACAATATAAAATAAAAATGCTTTTCACACCCTTTTATTACATTAAAGTAGTGTATTTGTCCGCGTTGCGATCATTAAAAAAAAAAATATATATATATATATATATATATAATGAAATCAGAAATATTAAGCATTTTCAATGACACTACGGTTATAATTTTCATACCTTCAACCGTATACATGTTACAAGTTTGTCATGGAATGATACCGTTTGCTCAAAAAGTTATCACATACTTTACGAATATAAAACAATATAAGTATAAGTTTGTCACGCCCCAAATCGAGGGGCATGACTGGCGCCTGACCGGGAAGCCCCAGTCAAGCGGATCTGGGTGCCTTTCTATCCCACGCGTTACCCCTGTGTTGATTATTTCTCATAAACCAAATACCTTACCAATTATAACGGATTTCACAATGTACAAACATAACCATACGATTGATTCATTAATAAGTTTACAGTTTTTACAACGCCCGACATAATATATACATAAGACTGGAATCCTACAGTTTACATGTCTACGGAGCCTCTAGAATACAAAAGGAAATACAATACTTGCCGGTAACAAGGCTCCGGCTATACCTTACAAAAATCAAATGAAGCCTAAAACAAAAGTGGCATGAACCACGCAGGGCCCCCTGAAGAAGAAAGGGGCTCACCAAAACGGGTAGTGGAAGATGAAGGATACTACTGTCGATGAGCTGAAGTGCCTGCTACTAATCCACCTACAATCATAACACGAATGTAGCGTCCCCAGCAAAAGAGACGTCAGTACACTGGAATTGTACTGGTATGTATGGACAAACTTTGTCCCAAGTAAACTCAATCCATCAACAAGTAATCACGATGATAAGATAGCCAATAAATTACACCAAGAATTAATTAGGCCAGCCAACCATGTTTTCCACATTTTCCTCATTTCGAATGATTCTTAACACAAAGCACGATTTAAGATCAACAAGGGGAACAACAACCAATCAATCACGTAAAATACAAGTAGTCAAACAAAGGGGCAATCAGTGCCCCACAGGTTGCAAACTCTCCTGTTGTCTCCTTTCACAATTTCACATCAATGATTTTATATCAATTTCGATAGCGATTTCGATCGCTTTCCATCCTTATTACCTCGTCCACCCTTATTACCTCGGCCACCCTTATCACCCCAACCCACACCTTATTACTTCGTGTTGCGGCGCGCAACCCGATCCCACCGTACAGTTTCAATCACAACAATCACAAACAGTAAACAAGGCACTACACAAGATCACAACAAGGGCAAATAAGTAATTTACAAATTGGTTCACGTTCTCAAATACTTTTCAAACCAATATCACAACCAAGTTACAATGTTTCCACATTCGATGGTACCCATACTGTTATGTTCAACAACTTATCACAATTCAAGTGTTTCATTTCTTTTCCACAAGGAACCATATATGTCATCACAACAATTATTCACAATTCTTTACCAACTTCAATTTTCTTGTATCTTTCGGTTCATATTCCATACTACATCACACATAGATCAACATCGATTGAATACCCAACAACAACATCAAAAAATTACACACAATCTCTCAAATTAACACATACCAAACAAATTGCACACATATGGGCGACTTTACAAGAATCAAAATTAGCCATACATACCTGGTGTCGGGTTTTTCTTCTTTTACCCTCCTACTTATGCTTACCCAAGTTATTCTATTTCTGCCCACTTCGTTCTTGTAGACTCTCACTTCTACTCACTTATTTTTACTAAAAATCAAGTTCAATAACATGCATAAGTGTTAAATTCTATTTTCAAAAGTTATTGTATGCAAACCTTTCTTTACCCATTTTTAAAACTGAAAATCAAAGAAAATGGTTAGGGTTTTTACCTTGTAAAGATTTGGGGAAGATGAATCTTTGCCCTAGGATCTTTCGGACCAAACGATTGAAACAATTCTTGAAGATAATATACTTCTCTCTCTAGAACCCTTCTCTCCTCTCTCTAGTTTTGGTAAGAAATGTGAGAAAAAATGAAGCTTGAAAATGGTTTATTAAATAAGGGGTCGGGTCAAAAATTTATAAAAATCTAGGCCGAGTGCAGTTGTATCTGCGATCGCAGAATCAACATGCGGTCCGCATAATGGACCGCAGAATTGCCTCAAAAATTGCATATGTTCTGTTACGGAATGTGACCAGAATTCGGTCCGCATTCGTGATCTGCGATCGCAGAATGCACCGCAGATTTGACACTCAAAAATTCTGAAGAAATTATGCGGTAGATCTGCGGTCCGCATTTCCATTATGCGATTTCATATTCGACCGCATTTTCAACATGATTTTTCGAAAATATTCTATTAAGCTCTGCGGTAGGAATGCGGTCCGCATAGCGGATCTGCGGTCGCATTCCTGACCGCAAAATCGACACTTTTCTGGAAAACTCGATCCTCTACATTTTTGAACTTAAATCACTACCAAGGGTCTGAACCACGGCAAGCAAGCTCGCCGCGAAGAATTCTACGCATTCCTAACACATTATTTGGACCATGATACCACAGCTACTAGGTTTTAAGCACAAAAATTTTACGGGGCCTTACAAAGTTACAGGTAAATCATAGCAAATCGTAATAATCCATGAACCATGTGAAAGGAATGATAAAACACTCAAGATTAGGAGAAGAAGCATTAACAACTTTAATTGATGATACTGATTTGGTATGCCTCTCCATTTACAATGGTATTTTATCTTCCTATGAGATGTGTACTTCTTGTCTGTTCTTTCTCTCTCTCTTTCTGGAGAATAGTGATCAAGAAGAAGCCCCCATACCCCCACTTTATAGGGTTCATGCTTCTCGTATTTATAGTTGTGAGCTCCGTGAGTAGAAAATAAGTAACCGTAACCATGCTGCGATTTCGTCCCCATGGGGAGGCAGATAGGTCGAGCCTTTGTGGGTCCTACTGAAAGAGAGTTGAATAATGTTCCGAATAAGAGGTCATACCACTTATTAATTATGGATTAGCTCAAGATGAGATTATCTTACGTTAATTATCATGGGGTCGAATTCTGACCCATATATTTATTCCATTCGCTTATCGAGGTTGTGCTTCGGTCGAGCTCGATGAACGGACTTCATTGATTGTGATCTGAAAAACTCGGATAAGGAGATCGGTTGTCGCCTCAGTCGAGACCAAATTCTTTTTGGCGATGGCCCAAACCTTGTAGAATGTAGGTGTCATACCATCTAATTTCCAAATTGCCATATAGTCATGACGGAGTGCTTCTTTGTGGCGAGTATATGTAATATTTTAACAAAATTCGAGCGAGACCGAACTTCGTTACGTTCTGGTCCTCGCATTTGCTTGGGTTCGCATTTGTTGACGATGGGGGGGCGTATGCGACGCGACTGAGGGGGTAAACATGCGCTGGATACGTTTTTAATATCATCCAGAATATTGAGGGCATACGGCGATTCTCCCAGCGTTCGCAGGCCGTTACGATTGCCCCAACGGCAAGATGTTGGCGGGTGGCCGAGAAGTCGTTTCGTGGTGCTTGTCATAATGACGCATTCCTTGGTAGAATTGAACTATTTTTACGGTTGGTCATGCAGTTAATGGTGGCCATTGGGTTGCCCGAAAGCCATTTACGTTGCCTATAAAGGTAGGTTGAGGCATTCATTTCTCATCATTTCATTGTTCATCTGAGAGTGATTCCGAAGAAACTTTTTCATTCTGCCAATTCATCTTCTCATTTATTCTCTTAATTGTGATAACCTTCACTTTGCCTACCAGATTCTATTCCTTTCTCTTTAATAGATTAGTAATGGCAGGTAGTTCTTCACGCGATGCTCTTCCGATAGAATCGCCGCTCAATTCTCTGGTAGTTGAAGGGCCACCTCCGGCAATGGGAGGTGAAAAGCAGATAGAGATCGAAGGAGTTCCATCAGTTGACGAGATAGTTTCTCTGCCCGGAGGTCCAGCGATTGATTTACCACCGATGGTGGAGAGGACCCGGTGAATGAAGCCCCGGTACTATGGGAGAGTGGAATGGCCCTATTACGAGAACATAGGTCATTCCTACCCATGAAGACGTCGTCCTCGCCGGAAGCGAATAGAGGGTCCATGCCGACCGCAGGGGATACTGCGTCTTTTATGCATATCCCTTCAGATTGGGGTTTAGGATTCTGCTCTCAATGCTAGTGGTGGATTTCTGCCGTTACTAAGGGGTGTACCCGGGCCAGCTCACTCCTTCTCTCTACAAATTACTGGCGATGTTCCTAAAGTATATGGAACTGGCCGGTAGGGTGGTCACGCTGCAACACGTGCTCAGCCTTTATGCTTCCCAAAGAGTGCGTGACACCATGCTTCGGGTGTGCCCTTGTGGGTCGAAGGGCCTGACTACGACACTGGACAATGAGGTTGACCCCCATCCTTTTGAGCATTTCTTTTATATTCGGACTGAGCATTTAGTGGCATGCCCCACTGGGTTCCTAGAGGCTTGGAACAATGCACATAAGTTCCTTTATTGTCGTATTCTTTTCTCTTCCTTTTCTTATATCTTGCATTTGTGGGTGTTGACTCGTGTCAATTTTGTAGCTGAAAAGTCGCCACCGATTCTGTTAGCTGGGATACGCGGGAGGGTTGAGGTCGTGCTCCCTCATACCGAGGGGGTTCATACGCTGGCATCTTTTTGGGAGAGACATGGTCGTAGGCCTGCTACAGGTGAGAAATTGGCTTTTACCTTTGTTCTATTTTGGTTTGGCTTTATTTACCAACTTTGCTTTTCTGTGACAGGGAGAGCACATCGTGGTATGGCTCCTCAATTGGCCTTCCGGTGGCCCGGTGCAGTTGCTTAGCTTATTGCAAACCCAATACCGCATCGCATATCGAGGGCGGCATCAGTTGAGTTTTCGGTAGCTCCTTCCCCACCATGGGCCGGACTTTGGGATGAGGGGTCGTCGGGGGTTATGCGCCCTGGGGATGAATCGCCCTCAGACGAGGAGGAGGAGAGGCTGCTTATTAGGCGTAGGGTCGTGTTCACGTCGGCTCCTCCTGTAGTAATTAACCTGGACTCTCCTTCAGCGGATGCGGAAGAGGGTACGGCTGCGACGCTTGCCCTCGAGGGTGAACAAGTAATGAGGGTTGCACCGGCTGGCTTAGGCCATGAGGATACCATCGCTTTGGTGACTCAGTTAGTGACTCAGGTTGCTGAGACGGGGGGAAGATCCTTAGCGATTACTGAGGTTGGTGAGCCAAGTGTTGCATTGACGATTGTGGCAGGAGGAGGAAGAGACACTTTAGCAGAAAAGTCTGAATCAGAATCGGATTTAAACCCCGAGGACGTCCGTATGTTCCGGGAAGGCTTCACAAATTCGACCGTGCACGTAGAGGGGAGATTTTGCCTCTTCGAGGTCCCCACGGATTTAAACTTATTGCTTTAAGGCTCAAGTTTGGTGCCGCAATTCGAGCTGCTATGCTCGAAAATCGAGAATACGTCGCCGAGGGATGTCACAGATATCGGGCTGATGAATGAGGTGGCCGTGATGGGCTTGAACATACGTAATCGGATGTTGGTTTGCTTCTTATTTGCCTTGTTTTACCTTCCATTCTAATAATTGCCTTTGTTTTGTAGTCTTATTTGCTGGAGGTGGAGAGCATCCGTCGAGCTAACGTCCGCTCGACGATATTTTTACGGGTGTTGGAGAAGTATCATAGCTACCGGGATCGATGCCGGGAGATGAGCGCGCACTTGAAAAATGATCCTCGTACCCGGGCCCTTATCGAGGACTTGGCAAAGCGGGAACTCCAAATGCAGCAAACACTTGGCAGGATAAGTGCCATGGAGGAGCAGCTCCGTCGGAAGGACGGGGAGCTCGAGGCGGGGAGGAGGGCCGCAGTCGAGTGTGAACGCCAGGGGCTGGCCAAGGCAGTGGAGGTTGCAGTGGCATAGAGCGGGAAGGTGGCTGCACTGGAGGGTGAAGTCGCGGCCTTGAACCATCAAGTGAGTGACGCTTCATCGAGGGCTGAGGCATTGTAGGAGGCTGTTCGCGCTAGCGAGTCCCAACTGTCATTGGTGAGGACTGCTGCAACCTTTAGGGAGACGAGCCTCGATGAGCAAATAGGTGTTATCGAGTGGGATGCCCAGGTGATGTCAGAGTGGGATACAGCGTTGGAAGAAGAGAATTAGCGCTTACGGGACCAAGCTACTTCCTCCAGCCATGCTCGTGAACTTTGGGTTTATGATGAGGCCCAACGAGACGTGTATAAAAATTTGTGGGAGGCCGGCATCATGGTCGAATCTTCTTTCGAAGGGGCGCACCAAAAGGCTCGTGAGGCCCGTATTGATTGTGGTTTTGATGCGGCGACGCAAGAGGCTGACGACGGCGCAGATGGGGGTGTGGATGGCGCCGAGTAAAAAGAAGCATTTTTCTTGTCTTGTTTGCCGCTAAGTGGGGACGACCCGCAATTATTCTTATAAATAAATGAAATCTTTTTTCCGTTATTTGCCTTTAAGTTTGACTTCGATAGGCATGTTAGTTTTTTATTATTGGTGACTTTTCTTCTTCGACTCGGGGTGAGCGAGTCGGAACCATTGCTTGGCGATAGTGGCGCTTAGCCTTAGTCCTAGTTCGGGCACGGTCGGACTACTGGCCGTGATGATAAAAAATGTGGCCTTGTAGTTTGGCCAGGGCCAAACTTTACGTGCCTATAATCTTAGTTTGAGTTAGGTGTACTTACTTGAGCGGCAAATATGCCTAACCCACGCCTCAATTCGTTGGAGGTTGGGTTTTACTGAGTTCAATGGTGGAAGAGCTTTGTCCGAGTCCTGGTTCAGCGCGATTAAACTTGTTAAATATGAGGGTGAAGGCATCTAGCTTTATGGTTCGAGCGAGGTCGAGCTCGTTCGATTTGATGGCGAAGGTGCGTAGCCTGAGTCTTGGTTCGACTATAGTTGGACTTATTAGCGAAGACGCATAGCCTGAGTCATGGTTCAACCATAGTTGAGTTTATTAGCGAATGAGCATAGCCTGAGTCCAGTTCAATTGTTGTTGAACTTTGTCAATTTTGATGGCGAAGGCGCATAGCATGAGTCCTGGTTCAATCGTTGTTAAACTTTTAGCGAAGGCGCATAGCTTGTATTTTGGTTCAATCGTAGTTGAACTTATTTGCAACGGCGCACAACCTGAGTCCCAGTTCAACTGTAGTTGAACTTTGTCAATTCTGATGGCGAAGATGCATAGCCTGAGTCCTGGTTCAATCGTAGTTGAACTTATTAGTGAAGGTGCACAACTTGAGTCCTAGTTCAACTGTTGTTGAACTTTGTCAATTCTGATGGCGAAGGCGCATAGCCTGAGTTCTGGTTCAATCGTAGTTGAACTTATTGGCGAAGGCGCATAGCCTGTCTTTTGGTTCAACCGTAGTTGAACTTATTGGCGAAGGCGCACAACCTGAGTTCCAGTTCAACTGTTATTGAACTTTGTAAATTCTGATGGCGAAGGCGCATAGTCTAAGTCCTGGTTCAACCGCAATTGAACTTATTGATGAAGGCATACATACTGAGTCACAGTTCAACTGTTGTTGAGCTTTGTCAATTTTGATGGCGAAGGCGCATAACCTGAGTCCTGGTTCAACCGTAGTTGAACTTATTGGTGAAGACGTATAGCCTATCTTTTGGTTCAACCGTAGTTGAACTTATTGGTGAAGACGTATAGCCTATCTTTTGGTTCAACCGTAGTTGAACTAATTGACGAAAGCGCACAGCTTGAGTTCCAGTTCAACTATTGTTGAACTTTGTCAATTCTGATGGCGAAGGCGCATAGCCTGAGTCCTGGTTCAACCGTAGTTGAACTTATTGGCGAAGGCGCATAGCTGAGTCCCAGTTCAACTGTTGTTGATCTTGTTGGTGAAGGCGCATAACCTGAGTTCCAGTTCAACTGTTTTTGAGCTTTGTCAATTTTTATGGTGAATGGGCATTGACTGAGTCTTCAATCAACCATAGTTTCAACTTGTTGGCGAAGGCGCATAGCGCGAGTTCCAGTTCAATTGTTGTTGAACTTTACCAATTTTGATTGCGAAAGCGCATAGCGCGAGTCTTGGTTCAACCATAGTTGAACTTGTCAGCGAAGGTGCATAGCCTGAGTCCTAGTTCAACTATTGTTGAACTTTGTTTATTCAGATGGCGAAGGTGCATAACTTGTGTCCTGGTTCAACCGTAGTTGAACTTATTGGCGAAGGCTCATAGCCTTTCTTTTGGTTCAATCGTAGTTGAACTTATTGGCGAAGGCGCATAGCCTGAGTCCCAGTTCAACTGTTATTGAACTTTGTCTTTTCTGATGGCGAATGCGCATAACCTAAGTCCTGGTTCAATCGTAGTTGAACTTATTGGCAAAGACACACAACCTGAGTCACAGTTTAACTGTAGTTGAACTTTGTCAATTCTGGTGGCGAAGGCACATAGCCTAAGTCCTGGTTCAACCATAGTTGAACTTATTGGCGAAGGCGCATAGCTTGTCTTTTGGCCCAACCATAGTTTAACTTATTGGCGAAGACGCACAGCCTGTCTTTTGGTTCAACTGTAGGTGAACTTATTGGCGAAGGCGCACATCTTGAGTCCCAGTTCAACTGTTGTTGAACTTTGTCAATTCTGATGGCGAAGGCGCATGCCTGAGTCCTAGTTTAACCATAGTTGAACTTATTGGTAAAGGCGCATAGCCTGAGTCTTCACGCTGTGGGTATCGAGTGTTGAAGCTCGATCTTGATTTGAGACTTTGAGCAGTTCGTGTGTTGTCTTCCCGGTCAGAGCATGTAGGTTGTTTTGAGTTGGATCTCAACTCGAGATATCTCCGTGCCAGTTTACGGTCGGAGCCTATATCGGGGATACGGGAGGTGCCTCACAGGGATCCTCCTTCCTGGGGAAGGCTTCTTTTTCTTGTTCGCACTATCGAGAGAGAGGACTTGGATCTTGATTTGAGATTTTCTAGTTCCCTTTGTCCGGGGTTGTTCTTCTTTTTTGGCCTTTCTTTCCTTTTATTCCTGGGATGAACTACGCGATATTGCAAGGAAATCCCCACAGACGGCGCCAAATTGTTTGCTAAAAAAGTTATCATATACTTTACAAATACAAAATAATATATGTATAAGTTACGGGTAAATCATAGCAAATCGTAATAATCCATGAACCATGTGAAATGAATGATCACTCAAGATTAGGAGAAGAAGCATTAACAACTTTCTCTCTCTCTCTCTCTCTCTCTCTCTCTCTCTTTCTCTCTCTCTCTCTCTCTCTCTCTCTCTCTCTCTCTCTCTTTCTGGAGAATAGTGATCAAGAAGAATCTCCCCCTCTTTCTGGAGTTCATGCTTCTCGTATTTATAGTTGTGAGCTCCGTGAGTAGAAAATAAGTGGACGTGACCATGCTGAGTTTTCGTCCCCATGGGGAGGCAAATAGGCGAGCCTTTATGGGTCATACTGAAAGAGAGTCGAATAATGTTCCGAATAAGAGGTCATACCACTTATTAATTATGGATTAGCCCAAGATGAGATTATCTTCGTTAATTGTCGTGGGTTCGGATTCTGACCCATACAGATACAATTGTCCCTACAACTATAAAGGGGTTAGTCTGTATATGTAAAGTTGATATATATTTCTTTATCAATTATCTCTCTGATTTTCTAAAAAATTCAAGAAGTTTCAAGAAATATGCTTTCATTTTAATAAAATAATAATAAATATATTCATTTAATTAATATATGCATATCTAAGTTTGCCCTTTTTTTAAAATCTTGTTAGGATATTTCTCCTTACATAAAAAAGAATGTGAAATTATACTACAGATTAAAAAAATTAAAATACAACCAAAGAAGTTTGCACATGATGAAACAATAATTAAAAAAGAAGAAGCTATGTTTGTTGTTTCTAACCCTCGGGAGTCATGATGGCGCTTACTCGTGAAATTTAGGCAAGACAACCATTTAAGTTATACACATTTAACATTCAACCCAAACAGATATACAACAAAATTAAAGTTAAACAATTATACATGCGGAAGAGTTATAACATGGTCAAATAATCCACTAGTATACCCATAAACATGGTGTCACAACTTTACGAACATCTACGAGTTACTACAAATACTGTCTGAAGCAAAGAAAATACAATTGTTCTCAGAAAAGACACGAGACAGCGGAAAAATAAAGCAGAGAATGGGGACTTCAGGCTCTACGGACGCCAGCAAATCTACCTTGGTCTCCCTAGACTGAAGGCATATACCTCAGCTACTCACCGGATCCAGTACCAAAATCTGTACAAAAGAGTACAACGTGTAGTATCAGTACAACCGACCCTATGTACTGAGTAAGTGTCGAGCTTAATCTTGGCGAAATAGTAACGAGGCAAGGACACGACAATCATATATACATGTGCAAATAAATCATATACAGATAGAAACAAAAATACAAAATAATGAAAATCAACAAATCAAGGTGGGAATGGCATATGTTGCGGGGACTATTAGATTCTAATAATAAGCCAATAAACAAGCATCAACAAAGGAGAAAAATGAACATCATATCTAAATCAACAAAATAATGAAACGGTAACACGTGCACGACATCCCCCTTCATGCTTTTACTCTTGTCATCGACATATGAGACAACATAAATGGCACGGCATAACCCTTCATGCATTACCTCATATAATCATGGCACGACATCACCCTTCGTGCATTATTTCTCACAATATCAGCACGACATCACCCTTCGTACATTAACTCTCAAATTATGACATGATATTATCCTTCGTACATTAACACTTATAGTATTGCACAACATCACCCTTCGTGCATTACACTCATTCATAATATCACGCACGACATTACCCTTCGTGCTTTACACCGCTTCCTCACCCAAACAATAGAAACAATACGTCCCGACAAGGGATTCAGCTATAACCAATCTCGTTTTCAACAATTACTTTACAAGAATGAAACTCAATTTGTGCCATTTCTCAACAATAGTCAATTATCAAGTAACTTTCATAAGCTTTGTTCAACAGTTATAATCATCAATTTGAGCATGATCGATACATAATAGAGTCACAACAATCATGATATAAGACTCACGGGCATGCTTGACACCAACATATATGTACTCGTCACCACACCTATACGTCGTATTCGATACAAACACATAGTAAATAGACCACAACTCATATTCCCTCAAGCTAAGGCTAGGCCAAACACTTGATTCCACGAAGAATTGAAGCCTCAACTGCTGCTTTACCCCTCAGTTCCACTTCCAATTCTCTTGTATCTAGTCAAAATTTACATAATAGCATTAATATATGCTAAATAAACCAATTCTAATGCATGAAAATGGGTTTCCCATTGTTTCCACCAAAAAGTTAAAAATTGACCCCCGGGACCGCTTGGTCAAAACCCGAAGTTCGAACCAAAACTCGATCACCCGTTCACTCATGAACTCAAATATATAATTAGTTTTGAAATCAGACATCAATCCGAGGTCCAAATCCTTAAATTTTTTTTTTAAATTCTACCCAAGAACACCCAATTTCCCATGAAAAACCCTTGATTTTAAAATGAAATCATGTAAAAAGATGTTATAGATTGAAAAAAATAAGCTATAAGTTACTTACTAACGATTTGGAGAAGAATCTTTCTTTGGAAAATCACCCACGAGTGTTTAGGGTTTGAAATTGTTTGAAAAATGGACGAAATCCCGTCAAAATCTCATTTAGCAGGTCTCAAATGTTGCAATTGCGACCAAGGTTTGCAGCTGCGAATCCCCTTTGGAGTCCTATCATTTTTGCAATTGGGAAGGAAATCATCGCATTTGCGATTGGCAGGCTTCACAATTCCCACACAGTGCCCACATTTGCGAAGAGGGCCTATCCAGATTTGGTTCGTATTTGCGACACTAGGGTCTCAATTCCCAAACCCGAGCACCTCACATTTGTGAGGTCTGATCTCGCAATTGCGAGATTAAAGGCTTGTTACACAACGGCAACATACCAGCAAATTTTCATAAGTCCAAATTTACTTTGGGGCCTATCCAAAACTCACTCGAGCCCTCGAGGCTCTAAACTAATCATGCACGCAAGTCTAAAAATATCATACGCACTTTCTCGTGCGATCAAATAAGTAAAATAACACGAATAACTACAAATTAAACCCCAAATTCATGAAATCACTCAAAAACATTAAACTTTCTACTTTCTCAACTATATATTCGTTTTATATCAAGCCAATTTCGATTCTTACCAAACTTCACATACTCTACTCAATTATTATTTTAAATTTGTACCGGGCTCCGGAACTAGTATACATTATATGGGCCTGATACCATCAAGAAAATGCATCATTTCACTTCTAAAAGCCTTTATATTTTTTGGCAATCAATTTTCTTTAAAAATATTTTTCTCGGGCTTGGGACCTCGTCCATTATTGGCATACGCCCAAGTCCCATATTTTACTACAGACCTTAGGGACCGTCCGATTACGAGCCCGGGTCTGTTTACCAAGAATGTTGACTAAAGTCAACTTTAAACAATTTTAAAGGCCAAAATCATAAATTTTCTTATAGTTCACATAAAAGCTTTCTAGAAGTGTGCCCGCACTGCCCACGCAAATCAAGGTGAGATAAAAAGAGGTTTTTAAGGCCTCAGAACATAGTTTTGACTTCTAAAACAAGAAATGACCTTTAGGGTCATAACATTCTCCACCTCTAAAATAATCATTCGTCCTCGAACGAACATAGAAAACTATTTGGGTTTGTCAAAAGATGGGGATAACGGCTCTGCATATCAGACTCGGACTCCAGGTTGCTGCCTGAACATGCTGACCTCTCTGTCACACCTCTTTTTTTTACACACCACCCGGAATATGATTAGTGATATGAGGGAGTTTTTCCAATTAAAGTGACATTATTCGAAATCGGATTATTTCTTCAATTTTATTCAGAGTCGCCACTTGGGAGAGTTTGCTTTTTGGTGTCCCAAGTCACCGGTTTAATTTAAAATCCCAAATCGAGGAAATTTCGACTTTTACTTTTGAAATCTGCGAATAAGAAATTTTGAATAAGGAATTATGTTAACCAGAGGGAAGGTGTTAGGCACCTCCAGATTCCGTGGTTTTAGCACGGTCGCTTAACCTATTATAATTGGCCTATTATCTCATCTTAATACATGTTTTAACCTATGGTATAAATTTAACTTTAACCACTTTTATTCAATTTTAAAGAAGATTTAACGCCGTTTAAATTTGAGTCTAATTGGGTGTAATTACACAGTTTGGCATGTTTGTATGGCCAAGTAATTACTTGGTTAGCATAAAATTGGGTGTAATTGGAGGGGTGTAATTATACTCTCCAATTCTCAAGAGAGATGTGAGAATTGGTGGTAATTACACTGTGTAATTACAAGGTTATTTTTTTATTTTCTTTCCTTTTAATTTTAATTTTAATTTATTTTCTTCATAACGTTTTATTTCTATTATTTTAATTTTGTTTTAAAATTTCAAAATATAATTTTATTTGTACATTATTTATCCTTTATTTCTTTTCCTTTATTTCTTGTTATTTCATGTAATTGCTTATATTTTATTATTATTATTATTTGAAACTACACCTCCTAATATTATAAATAATAAGTCGTTTACAAACTTGTCATATAATAAGTGATGTAATTAAAGTGGAATTTCATTGTTCAATGTGGTTATAAACTTATTATGTTTCCTAATCTAAAATTATAGTGGAACTTATTATTATTATGTTGGAATTTGACATATGCTAAATAATTTTTTTTGAATTTTGAATTGTGTTATATTCATGGTTCTAATTTACTTGTTTTAGTAGTATTGACTCACGTCGCATGTTGTTCATTTTTTAGTTAGAATTGGTAGATCAATTTTTGTCAAACATCTGAATAATGTTATAACATTAGATTTAAATATTAATTTATTTTATCAAATATGAATTCCATGATGTTCTTGCAAAAAATATATATTTTTAATTTTTGTACATATCTAAACTAAGTATTATTAATTTAAAATATATGGATAAATTATTTTTACAATATTAGTTATAAATATATGATTACTTATTAATGTATATTCAGGAAAAATATGCATCTTAAATACCAAATACAAATATTATTTATACTTATAAAAACTTATAGACATATATTTATTGTATTAACTTTTAAGTTTTAATAATTATTTAATTTAAAATTTAATCTGAATGTGTAATTACACTTGTCTAACTAAATACTAAATTTATAATTATACTATAATTATACTATGACAAACAAATATGTTATCGTAATTACACAACTGAATAATTATTAAGCCGTGTAATTACACCAATTGTAATTGGCACTTTCCAAAAAGACACACATAATTTCCCTTAGTTTTGCTACCTTTGCAATTACACGCCTCTGTCCACAAAGTTTACATTTGAAACAAATATAACTCCTTCATTTATGGGAAAATCATACCTAAAGAATATTGCCTTCCCTCAAGTTTCAGGAGACACATGAATTTCGTCACTAACTGGTATACAACATCATCACAATCTTTTTGAAAATGTTTCATGGTGTCTCTGCTCTTGTACAAGTTCTTAATTACTGCTCATTCTTCCAGTCATACTCGATTGTGCGTTTGATCATGTTTATGTTCTGTTTGTTTAAAACATACAGAATAAACTAAGAGTTCATAGCATCTATTGGAAACAACTTCTCTATCATCACACTATCCTCACAAAGGAGGTAAAGTCTTCTTTCACACTACCCTCCCCGCGGATCTGTTGTTGTTGTAAAATGTAAACTAAGGGTTCAAATCATCAACCTGCTTATTGCATGTGCTGTTTTCAGGGTTTTTTCTTTATGTATGTTTGTTAGGATGCTTAGTTAATTATTTATGTGATGTATGCTGGTGTAACTAATGCTGCTTTTGTTTTTGTTTTTTGTTTGCCTTTCTTTTCCCTGCGAAACAACCTCTTTGCCCTTTTGGGTAGAGGTAAGGCCTGTCTACATATTACCCTCTCCAGACCCCACTTTGTGGGAATATACTGGGTTGTTGTTGTTGTTGTATGTTTGTTAGGATGCTTACAAGTCAGAATTTATGGAGATTTTAATTAATTACTTAAGTAAGATCACCATTTGCAAGTTTGTTTTGGATAACAAGTCAACAAAGGGCTCAGAAGTGGTTTTAGGAAAGTCAACAAATGTGAAATACCACACACTACCCATTTCTTACTGCAGGCGGGAAATTAATAAAAAAAAATATGTATTTTTGAGTTTTCATTATGTATAGAGGGGCAGAGTAGAAGGCACTGTGTTAACCTCTATATGGGTTTCTTGGATTTTGTTTGATAAAAAATGTATCAGAAATTATAAGTCTGAACAGTTGTTATGAACTATCTTTACTTGATTTCGTGCTTGCGGAACAAAATAGTTGATCATGGTGATTCTTTTTTGAGAATGGTAACGGTAAAATAGTTGATCATGGTATTGATCTTTGTCAACTATACTTGGAACTAGTGGTCCTAACGATTTTATTATATACAATAAAAATAATATACCCAGTATAAACCCACAAATGGGGTCTGGGGAGGGGTAATGTGTACCTCACATCTATCTGGAGAGGTAGAGAGTTTGTTTCCGATAGATCCTCGGCTCAACAATTTTATTATATCAATTCGTAAAAAAATGCTATATGATGTTTAATTTTCTGATTTTCTAAGTTATGGTGAACAAAGTAACCCGCTACCTCTACTAGTGAGCAGTAATAGCTACCTGGTACTTTAGTCAAGATGCACCGAGTTGTCCCGTGTACAACCGTTGTTAAGAAAAAGAACTTTATTTTGCTAAGAGTAGTTTTTTTAGTTAATAAAAAAGATTCATTGATAAAGCATCAATGCGGTGTCAAAACCATGACTAGCTTATTTCTGTGTTGGGACTTTGAAAGTTTTACAACTATTCTCGTCTTACTGACTTTCTTTTGGTTGGATAAACCTAAATAACTACCTACTTAATAGTTTTATGCCTAAGATAAGGTTGTGTGCTTGGTGTTTCCAGTTTTAATTTGATACTGATTAGTCACTTATATATGAATGTGTTGTGACTTTGAAATGTCTACATTAAAAATGAAAGCTTTGAATCTGACGATAGCTCTCCATGAGAAATTTTGCAAACTACAAGTTTCCCAACCATTTTACTGTAGGTGACTTTTGGTTGGATAAACCTGAATAACAATATAATATATAGTTGATCTCATTCTCATGCCATATTGGAAGGTTACATTCTCCGATAGAACCTTATCATCATTTGTAAGTAGGTGACATTTCATAGAAGTATGCACACAACCCCTAGCAAAGACACAATTACATGAAAACATGTCTTTATTGGTCTATAACTAGTAGACCAAATGACCAATCATGTAAAGTCGTGAAGCTTATCCTTCACAAGTGAGTAGTTAACGAGTTTCAAAATTTGGAATGAGAGAAGCACTAGAATTTCCTCAGTTGCAGAATTCATAAAGTTTCTTTTTATCGCCTAAAACCTAGCAAACTTTGTGTGGGATACAACAGAGGTTGCTCCACTGTTTAGAGCATCCATTTTCATCTCGGGAATTTGAGTTATCGAAGGGAAAGGCAAAAACCATTGGTAGCCCTTACTGAAAAGGATGTAGGTGAGGTTCCCAAGAAAGAAGGATTTTTTGGGGGCAAATATATTTGCTGCTATCTTGAATCTTAATTTTAAACTTTGTTGCTATTCATTTTCTCCATATTTTTTCAACATTTTCTGTTTTACCTTGTGTTAGGTATTAAAAAATATTTTTGGATTGACAGGAAGCTTTCTTGCTGTGTGATTCTGCCCCCCACTCTGCCAGCAGCCTATGTGTCGATCTATACCCAGTTAATGGTCAGCTTAGAACACCTTCAGCCCCTTATATGTGAGAATGGGACTACAATGATTTAAGTTAGTGTGTAAGCTAAGCCCTTCTCATGTATGCTCTAATATATCCAAAGAAATGTTTAATATCCCCTTTGTTTTCGAACTGTTAATAGTGAAAGTGAAATAACTCTGATAATTTGATGTTTCTGATTCTCAAATATGAACAGATTATTGAGGAACAGCTTGATATTAATTTGCATATATATATATATATATATATATATATATATATATATATATATATATATATATATATATATTCATCTTGTTAAAGTCGTGGCCGTAGAAACTTAATTTCTTGTTTAAAGACAAATAAATAATAACTCCTTTGGTTTGTTCATCTGCAGGCTGGATTTGCTGGTGATGATGCTCCAAGGCTGTATTTCCTAGTATTGCTTGTCGACCACAGCACCACTGGCATTATGTTTGGGATGGATCATTTGGAATTTTATGTTGGTGATGCAACCAACTCAACGAGGGGTATCCTCACCTTGAAATACCCAACTGAGGATGGAATAGTAAGCAACTGGGATGATACGGAGAAGATCTGGTATCACGTCTCTTAAAACGAGTTAGGTGTCAATCAACTGCACCCTGTGCTGCTCTCTGAAGCACCTTTGAATCCTAAGGCTAATAGAAAGAAAATGACCCAAATCATGTTTGAAATTTTCAACGTGCCTTCCATGTACGTTGCTATTCAGGCTGTCTTGTTTATTTATCCCAGTGGCCGAATGACAGGTGAGAAACGAGTCCTACCCTTAATATAAAATCAGGTTTTGATGGGTTAAATAAGGTGATTATTGGAAGTTATTTTATATTAAATTCATTTAATTCTGAGATGAAGAAGCCAGTGGTCTTGGCTCATTTTAAGTTTTGTCTTTTGTTGCCAACTTGGTTTTTATTGTAAAACTTGTTCTTTTATGCTTTAGGGAATGATTGACAAGAATGTATTATAACTTCCAAATATCAACTTTCAACTCTTGTATCTTTGTACTTCTTGTAGAATTTTCTATTCATCTTACACTATTTTTGTTCTCTCAACAGGTATTGCGATGGGGTCTTGTGATCTTTCTCACATATGCAATTCCAATTTATGAAGGATTTTCCCTTCCACGTGCAATCCTTCGATCCAACTTTTGTCATCATAAGGTAAAAGATGAACTATATTGTTGTGCTCTTCTCTATAAGCAAGAGTTGGAGTGAAGAGAGTATCTCAGCTGGTGAGAGAAAATATCCATATCAGTTGGCAGATGGCCTGGTGTATAATGTTGGAGCAGAGAGGATTAGATGCTCAGATGTCTTATTCCAGCCATCACTGGTTGGAATTGAAGCCGCTGGCATCAGATGTCTTACGATTCCATCATGAAGTGCAATGCAGATCTTAGGAAGGATTTTTATGATAACATTGTCCTCAGTGGTGAAGGAACTACATTTCTTGATATCACTGTTCGTTGAGCAAGGAAATTACCGCCTTGCAGCTCCCAGTAGCATGAATATCAAGGTGGTGGCACCCCCTGAAAGGAAGAACAAAGTCTGGATTGGAGGATCAATTTAGCTTCTTTCAATACCTTCCAACAGGTATGCATATTGTATATCACTTTGCGGTAGTAGACTAGCACACTAGCTTATTAGCCGTGAACGCATTGTATTTCTTGAAATTATGGGTTCAAATTTAATATTTATGAATTTTTATCAGGTTTTGAGCCTTTCACACACACACACATATATATATATATATATATATATATATATATATATATATATATATATATATATATATATATATATATATATATATATATATATATATATATTATATATATATATATTATATATATATCTATATTTTCTGTTAAAATTATCGAGTCAATTGAAGCCATTGAGCATATGATCAATTGCCTTTGCACTAGGTTTGGTTCTTGCAAACATTGGACATATGCTCCATTGGCATTGTGCTCAGTCGGATTCTTGCATGTTTCCTCAACCTCTTCTTCTTTTCAAAACATGCTTTTGAGTATTATGTCTGTTGGGATCTGCCTTTCTGATTTTATTTCAATGAGATATTGCAGACGTGAAGAAGGATGAATATGACGAATATGGTCCTTCCATAGTTCATTGGAAATGTATCTAAATTGAGCAAACAGAGGAGCTTGATGTGGTCTCCTCATCTGCTTCGGCAGTTTTTCGGAGGGGTTTATTAAAATTGTATGTTTGAGTTCATAATGTGAATATTTAACATGATACTGAATAATATATAATAGACACTAGGGTGAAGATTTAACACGGTGTCGAACAATTTATGTCACAACTCAATAGTTAAGTAAGACTACTATATTAGAGGTTGCAAGAGGTAATTATCCCTTGCGTGCTTTTTCTCTTGATTAGTACGACTATGTTGTTTCTTTTGTTAACTCTGTTCTCCAACAAAGAAA
Source organism: Nicotiana noctiflora (assembly GCA_032618575.1). Classification (NCBI taxonomy): domain Eukaryota; kingdom Viridiplantae; phylum Streptophyta; class Magnoliopsida; order Solanales; family Solanaceae; genus Nicotiana; species Nicotiana noctiflora. Next base: position 121,058 of record JASVEL010003479.1, read on the forward strand.
ATGTAGTTTCTTCTTGTTAACTTTCTTCAATCAATTGTGGTTTTGCCTAACCTAATAGAGAAGGATAATTGATAGTGAGAAATAATGCCATAATCAGTTTGGGTTTGTGTTTCCATAATTTGATCTTAGCAGTTTAGAGTCTAATTATTGCAAACATGTTAAATCTTCATTGTAGAGTCAAAGATGAAATAAACTTGAGGGTGTGGGAGGGAAGGAGGGTATAGAGACAGACGAAGCTAGTAATTTGAGATGCAACGAAGAGGAGAGGGCAATTTGTATTGTAGTTGTTTTTATTATTGTCATCGATGTGTTGTTGTTGCATTTAAGTGAAAACTAAAAATAAAGAAGATTTGTATATGGGCATATGACATGATTTGAAGATGATTTAGATTTGAAGATTATAACGTTAGAGATAGAAATCTTATCTTAATCTAAAAACAAAAAAAGTAAAGTGGAGAGGCCTAAGTTTTAGTTTATACCCGCCTTAATTTGACCTATTGGTAAATGTGAGAATGCACGGGAGAAAATATTATTGATTGATTAATTTTTACAATGATACATTAAGCTGTATATATATAATACATGTCCTACTGCTAATACATATGAAATTAGGGTTATTACTACTATTTAACTATCAAACTAACACTCGCCCTCAAGCTGGTGCATATAAATCATATGTACCGAGCTTGTCACATATATGACTTATACGAGAATCAGTGAGGGACTTGGTGAAAATATCAGCAAGCTGATCATTCGACTTAACATATTTTGTAGCAATATCTTCCGAGAGTATGTTTTCTCTAACAAAGTAACAGTCAATCTCGATGTGTTTAGTTCTCTCACGGAACACTGGATTTGATGCAATATGAAGAGCAACTTGATTATCACACACAAGTCCCATCTGACTAATCTCACCAAATTTCAGCTCCTTGAGCAACTGTTTGATCCAAGTTAGCTCACATATCGTCATAACCATTGCTCGATATTCTACTTCGGCACTAGACCTAGCAACCATATTCTGTTTTTTGCTTTTCCAAGACACCAAATTTCCTCCTACTAAGACACAATATCCAGATGTAGAACGTCTAACAGAAAGTGATCCTGCCCAATCAGCATCTGAGTACCCAACGATCTGCTCATGAACTCGATCCTCAAACAATAAGCGTTTGCCTAGAGCTGATTTTATATACCGAAGAATGCGGACAACTGCATCCCAATGACTATTACAGGGAGAATCCATAAACTGACTCACAACACTCACAGGAAAGGAAATGTCAAGTCTAGTCACTGTGAGGTAATTTAATTTACCAACCAATCGCCTATATTTTGCACGATCGCTATGAGGCTCCCTTGTCCTGGCGGATGTTTAGAATTCGGATCCATCGGAGTGTTAATAGGTCTACAACCCGTCATTCCTGTCTCCTCAAGAATATTTAAGGCATACTTCCGTTGTGAGATCACAATACCTGAGCTAGACTAAGCGACTTCAATACCTGGAAAATACTTTAATCTCCATTGATCCTTAGTCTGGAAGTGCTGAAAGAGATGTTGCTTCAACTTACTAATACCATCCTCATAATTGCCTGTAATAAGAATATCGTCAACATAAATGACCAGATAAATACAGAGATTTGAAGCAGAATGTCGATAAAATACAGAGTGATTAGCTTCACAATGAGTCATGCCAAACTCCTGAATATCTGTGCTGAACTTAACAAACCAGACACGAGGAGACTGCTTTAGACCATAGATGGACCGGCGCAACCGACATACAAGGCTACTAGACTCTCCCTGAGCAACAAAACCATGTGGTTACTCCATATAAACCTCATCCTCAAGGTCACCGTGAAGAAAAACATTCTTAATGTCCAACAAATACAGAGGCTAATGGCGAACAATATCCATGGATAGAAAAAGACGGACTGATGCAATTTTAGCCACAAGAGAGAAAGCATCACTGTAATCGAGTCCAAATATCTGAGTATATCTTTTGGCAACAAGACGAGCCTTAAGTCGATCAACCTGGCCATTTGGACCAACTTTGACTACATACACCCAACACCCAACGACAACCAACAATCGATTTACCCGAAGGAAGAGGAACAAGCTCCCAAGTACCACTCATATGTAAAGTAGACATCTCATCAATCATAGTATGTCGCCATCCAGGATGAGACAATGCTTCACCTGTAGACTTAAGGATGGAAACAGAGGACAAAGATGACACAAATGCACAATGGGTCGGTGAGAGACGATTGTAACTTAAACCGACATAGTGAGGATTAGTAGTAAGTGCGGATCGTATACTTTTTCGTAGTGCAATCGGTTGATTAAGAGGAGACAAGTCCGCATTATTAGTAGGGTGAGGAGCAGGACGTGAATCAACTGGGCCTGATGCTGGCGCGGACGACGATGATAAAGTGGAACTGTAGAAGGTTGAACTGGACTAGGTGGTGGCACTAGAGCTATAGGTGGTGGAGCTGCAAATGGAACTGTAGGTGGTGGAGCTGCAACTGGAACTGTAGGTGGTGGAGCTATGGTGAAAGATGAATGAGAGATAGGGATGAATCTCCAAAAGAAGGAACTGGTAGCACCTCAGAAATATCTAAGTTGTTAACTGGACCTGTGAAGTATGATTGGGTTTCAAAGAAGGTAACATCAGCAGACATAAGAAATCACTGAAGGTCAGGAGAATAACATCGATATACTTTTTGCATTCTCGAGTAACCCAAAAATATGCACTTAAGAGCACGAGGAGCTAACTTATCTTTTCCTGGAGTAAGGTTATGACCAAAACACGTACTCCCAAAGACACGGGGTGGAAAAGAGAACAAAGGTAAGCGGGGAAACATAGCACAGAATGGAACTCGATTTTGGATAGGTGAAGATGGCATACGATTAATAAGATAACAAGATATAAGAACCACATCTCCCCAAAAACACAGCGGAACATGAGATTGTATGGGTAGGGTACAAGCAATTTCAATAAGATGTTTATTCTTTCTTTCACCAACCCCATTTTGTTAGGATGTGTACAGACAAGATGTTTGATGAGTAATTCCATGGGAGTTCATAAACTGCTGAAATGAGGAAGACAAATACTCTAAGGCATTATCACTACGAAATGTGCGGATAGAAACCCCCATATTGATTTTGAATTTTAGCGTGGAAGGTCTGGAAAATAGAAAACAACTCAGATCGATTTTTCATAAAAAATATCATAGTGCACCTGGAATAATCATCAATGAGACTGACAAAGTAGCGGAATCCCAAGGTAGAACTGACCCGACTAGGACCCCAAACATCTGAATGGACTAAAGTAAAAGGTGACTCTGCTCGATTATCAAGACGCTGCGGGAAATGGGAGTGGGTATGCTTACCAAGCTGACATGACTCACACTCTAGAGTGGACAAGTGAGATAAGCCAGATACCATTTTCTAAAGTTTTGACAAATCGGGATGTCCTAACCGTTTATGTAATAAATTTGGTGAATCAGTAATGGGACAAGTTATTGGAGGAAGACAAGATGCGAGTCCATGTGATTTTGCAAGGATAAGGTAATAAAGTCCATTCGATTCACGTCCGGTACCAATGATCCGCCCTGTACTGGGTTCTTGTAAAAAAAATAAAGTCATCAAGAAATGAAACAATAGATTTAAGTAATTTAGCTAAGCGGATAACGGCTATGAGATTAAAAGGACTACCAGGAACATAAAGAACGGAGTCTAAAGGTAAGGAATGAAGTGGACTTGCTTGACCTATTGCAGTTGCCATGGCTTGAGACCCATTGGCCATTGTGACTGTTGGAAGAGATTGAGAATATGAGATACTAGTGAAAAGAGATTTGTTACCAGAAATATGATCAGATGCACCTGAATCAATGACTCAAGACTCAGAAGGTGAAGATTAGGAGACACAAGTCATGCTACTATTTGTTGGAACAACGGAGGCTAATCCTGAAGATGTCTGTTTACGTGCTTTGTTCTGAAGGAGCTCAATATAATTCGGTAAGGAAACCATCTGGATTGGATTAGTGCATTCAGTCCAATGGATTGTGACTTAAAGGCTTCCGATATGAATGCCATTATAATATTGTGCCGGAAAAAGCAGAAATTTTCTGGTTTCACTGTTCACGCCGGAAAAAGAAAAAGGTTGTCGGAATTTGATGAAACGTAAATGACAAGACCCCGAATAATCTCCTGAATAATCCGTCCAAAAGAAGCTTGTCGGAAAAATCACTGTAGCTGCTGGCCTGAAAAATCTCAAAGTGATCGGAATAAAAAGAAAATGTCATGGGTAGGCTCGGAATGGCCGCGTGAACAACTGTCTGAAAGAAATTTTTTTTATATCTGGCCGGGAAAAGGCCACACGCGCCAGTGCGTGGGAAGAACTAGCCAGAAAAAACAGACTTCCGATACGTGCGTGAGGCGTGTGAGAGGTTGGCTACCGAAGATCTTTGGTGGGGTTTGGTCGTCGAAGCCTTGGGGACCCTTTGGTGGTGTTGGTTTTTTGCTCAACACCAACGGAAAGTGATTTTGTTACGAACAACTCGTAAGTCACCGAAAAATTGCACGGTGACAAGGTCTTTCTTCTCGGAAGTCGCTGGAATGATGCACAACGATAAGTTTCTCACGAATGCTGTGATACCATATAAGAATGCACGGGAGAAAATATTATTAATTGATTAATTTTTACAATGATACAATGCGCTTTATATATATAACACATGTCCTACTCCTAATACATGTGAGATTAAGGTTATTTACTACTATTTAACTATCAAACTAACAGTAAGCACCTCACATATACTTGTCAAACGAGACATTTTGTGACGGCCTTGATAACCTGTAACTCTACCCTTTTTTACTACAGCGAGACTTGCATGTTCCAATTAGTTTTCTGGATTCAAAAGATTCAGTTTTTGATTCAAAAGCTTGATACTGAGTTGTGGAACTTTGCTATAGACAACAATGTTTGGTTATTCTGCTGCTAATTATCGCAATTATGGCATCATCTGCAGTCTAAAAGCAGGGGAGTTTCAAACATATTTTTTAATATTAATACCCACTAGAAGCCTGTAAAATCAGAAATTCGTGGATTTGTTGAGTGCTTGCTGCCTTAGTGTTGTTTCTTCTTTTTTAGGCATTATGCATTGCATTGAATTTTTTCTTTTGTTGTTTAGATGATCCACATAGGTGATACCAACTAGTTGGGATTAAAGTTTATCTTCTGTTATACTTACTTTGCACCCTGTGTTTATCCAAGACCTTTTTTATCTTGGTTGGAGATTTGTATATGCATCCTGTGTTTGCCCTAGACCTTTTTTTTTAATCTTGGTTGGAAACTTGTATATCCTTGTATGGAAGTGTGAGATATAGTACTAGTTTCAGAGAACCCTAAATTATCTTAAGACAAATTATTGAATATCGCACCAGATACATAGGATTCATATAGCTGACCCCAGTTAGTTTGGATTTGAGGTGTAATTGATTGAAAGGTTTGGGGGGCAGTATGCAGACATTCATTGGATTTTTGGTTTCAAGTTATTTCTGTGATTAATAGCTGCTGGAGTATAATCAACCAGCTGTGATTATCTTACGGTACGCATACAAGGATCATTGCGAGTCAGTCACCTGGAAAACGGACAATTTTTATTCTTCAATGGTGCTTCACCCTTCGGAGAAAGTCCAAAATATTAGTCATTATAGGTGTAGCAGCAGGAAAGAAGCTAGATATTTGAGGTGGGAGACTCCAAGGCCACCATTGAATCCCTTTCATACCATACCATACCTTGCAATTGGGTCAAACAGAATTGGACCTTCTGGATTCTGTTCTTGCTCGCAACAAAGGTGGAAACAGTTAAAGATTCTGCTGGTGATGATGAAAAACTAGCGGGTTAGGAAAAAGTCTCCGTGGGCATATTGTAGGTGGGAGAGATTTAAAGGAGTCACCATGGCAGTGGGTAAGCTGGAAAGATAAGATGGTGAACTTTTATTTGCCACTGTTTCATACATTGGAGACGGAGCGGATGCTTCTTCCATCTTCAGCAGTATCGGAACAAAGCATTCATTAGTTTTACCAAAGAAGAAGAAGTGGAAGGCTATCACATACTCCAATGCCTGAGAGAGATTGTAAAAGATGTAAGACTTGGTGATATACTGTGGCGAGGTACTTATTTTGAGGTTGTTGAACATCCACCTCTTGTAGATTTGGTGGATGTTTCTGATAATGCTGGGGACGATGTTAGGAAAACTTTTAGCTTGGAACATTTGTTTTACCATTTTAGATTTCTGAATCGGATTTTACCTTCCTCTTTATTAATATCTTCAATGACTCTTGTGGTTGGTTTATAACACTGACAATGATTCTGATGCTCCGAGCTTCCTGTATTCGGGTCCTCTAAGCCTCACAACTTTGAGAGATGCTGGCATGGGAGGTCAAAGCAATGATAGCAGATATGATTATACACTTGATGAATTCTTAATATGTCATAGGATCCTGACAGAGGAAGAATTACGAGGAAGAACTTGAATTCCTGGTTCCTCGTAGTTCCTCAAAACTCTTGCCTCGTAGTGGAGAGAAAATGCTCATTGACCTCTAGATACAAATCAAGCTCTTGCAGGCACTGGGGAGGGAGAGAAGGCTAGAGAATTGCTGGGTCATAGGTAGCTCAACTTGGCTGGAAGAAGCTCTATAACTTCAGAATGTGATGTTAGAACTAGAAAGAAGCAACTTGAGTGGTAAAATAAGTCAACCACATCAAGGACAAGGATCTGCAGGAGTTGAGAAAGGAAAAAGAGTGCATGATGCTTGAGAATTAATTGTCTGGAACTGGAGATAAAACAACAAGAAATGGATGCTCAATCCAAGTGTATATCAGCTGACATTTTGCTATTTTTGTTCCAGGTACATATACCTACTTGATTTTCTCATCCCTTTATTTGTCTATTAATTGTTTATGGTGGCCTCATGAGTTCCACATAAGATTTGCTATAATAATAATTTGTGCACCATCTTGGATTGAATAGCTATGGTGCTTCACATTCTTTTGTTAGTTGAAATGTCTAAGGTCATGATGCATGGTAATTATATTATTTGTGTTTGATTCTTTTTATCCACCTGTATTTCTAGTTATATTTCTTCTAGTTGGTCTGCTAACACGTAATATGTTCTTCGGAGTAACTCTGGGGTATTTAATATTGTTTACTGGAATAATGGAAATATATCTTTGGAGCAAGTTTTGGGGCGATAGTGGGAACATTTTTACTTACGCTGATGCTTAAGTTCACCTCTGGAATATATGAATACCTATTCGCAAATATATCTCCACGCACCATCTTGCAATAGTGAATTGTGTCCCTGCGCATTAACGAAGATAATGTCATGAATGGTCATTCTTACATGGTGGCTCTGCAAATTGCAGGATCGCAAAGTTTTGATTTGGAGCTCTTCTATTGAAACTTGGTTTTTCATTAACAAAATATTAAATGCTTTACATTTCTTTCCCTCTTAACAGAAACTATTTAGTATCTTTTGTTTCTTTCCTTCTTACCATAAGTCATTTTGACGATTACCTGATGCTATTTCTGATCAGGATGATCTAATTCTATTTCTAAGCAAGCGTGCTGTAAATTTTGCCTGTGAATTCCAACTTTTGAGGAAATGTTGATAAACTGTGATAATAACATCTTTGCCCTGTTAGCAAGAAAGAAGGATATGCTATTGACTGAATCAGAAAGGATAACCTTGAGCGGATCTTAGTAGGCATTTGTTAAACTGAAAATACAGCACCAACATGAGAAGAATGTACTCTTTCCATCCCAAAATTGAATGCCGACCTTTCAGTTTGGTCCAAATTCAAAGTGACACTTTGCTGCAAATGCTATAAATTATACATCCTAGGTTATTATTCAACTAGAAGATAATAGAACCACTGAAAACAACTCTTTGGCAGATTTAAGAGAGAAAAAAGAAGCTAAAAGAAGCACATGCTTTGTAGTTTATATAGGCGCCCAACCAAAGTACAGTATTACTCAGTTAGTCAGTTTTGGCTCTTTATACTCTTGTCGATTATCCCCACTTAATGTTGACAAGAAAATGATCTTTTAGCCATCCCAAAAAATCAAAAGCTCTCATTATTAAAGTACCATAAGCAGGATTAGATAAAAGAAGCAAAATGAATTCTAATGCATTTATGTAATCTATTTTAAATGTGAAGTCACCTTACATCTGTGGATCTAGAGTAAGCAATTCAATCCTTCATCCGTGAAGTAATTTCATGGAAATAAAAGATCCCCTTGGGTAACTTTGCATAAATGGAACAAGCATGTGATGATAAACTTCACTTGCAGTTTACACATGAATATTATATAAATACAATTACAGCAAGAGCTGTAGAGCAAATAAAAGACTGAGCAAATACTCCATTGAGCTATTTAGCTGGCTAGTGAAGACAAAAAGGAAAACTTTTTTCATTATTTAGACTGCTAGTTGAGCCAAAAAAAGAAAAACTGTTTTCATTGTGAAATTAAAGGTCATATGAACTTTTGAATGAAGCTTGGCAAATAAAATTTCTGAAAAGATGAATAAGGAATGTGAATCTTCTTCTGGATGGATCAACTATTTAAGTGACTTGATCCAGCTGTATGAAAATTAAATGATAGTATCACTTATCTGGCGGAATGTCTTTCTTGTAGTCTTTGTATGAATAGGTATCGGTCATTGGTTCAGGGTCTGCAGAAAACATAAAGTTACAAGAGAAGTTTTCATCCAGAAAAAAAGAAATTTTTTTCCAGGTATTGGCTTGTAATTTTGAGTTCCTCCATGTAACCAAAAACGGTAATCTAAGTTTGTGGTTACTACTGTTTGAACAATTGTCCATCTTCTTAAATACTCTCCCAAGCTCATAATCTTTACTCTGTCCTCTTCTTACTCTGTGTACTGCCCATAGGACCATTTGTGTTCATCCCGTATGACCTTATTCTCTTCAATTAATCTTTCAAGAAACACTCCCCAACTTGAAGAAAATGGAGGAGAGGGAGGGAGAGAGAGAGATGACAACGGGAACATACAAACTATAAACTAATTTTAAATTTTGATAAGGAACTCCATGGTGGATCAATTAATCTGGAAGAACATCCCCGTGCATGTTTATTATCCTATAATTAACAAGCTTAATTCCAAGATGATCATCTCTAGGATGATAATAGCAGGAAATAATCAAAAGAAAATGAAAAGTTTTCTCCCTTTTTCTTCGCTATCTAGATTCTGTTTCTCCAAGACTTGTTCATCTTTGTTTGAGGACTTCTTCGCCCTATTCTTACAAAATTGAATTGACCAAGAAAGATGAAAAGAGGAAAGGAAAGAAATGTGACATGAATATAGCCTAAAGAAATAAATAGGAGAGGAAAAAGGAAAGAGAGAATAACTAGGTTACCACATCAGAAATGAGCCGTTATTTTTCAAGCTGTCTACTTTTTTTTTTCAAGCTGTCTACTTGATTGTTCTTGCAAAGAATGAAAGTAACATTCTGAAGCTTGGTATAAGCGGATTGTTTGTATTTTCTCTCTTATTCTAACCAAGCCTTTTTGTAAATTAGGTCATATAATCTGAGATGATATTATCTGTTTGTATTACCAAAATTTCTTTGTCAATTTTTTTTCTCTCCCCCTTCTTCCTCTTGTCACTCTTTCTAATTCGAGTGTCTATTGGAAACAACGTCTCTATCTTTACTAGGTAAGGGTAAGGTCTGCGTACGCACTACCCTCCCCAAACCCCACTTGTGCGAATATACTGGGTTTGTTGTTGCTGTTGTCTTTGTGGAGAAGGCTAGAGGGGAAGGCCCATTATCCACCGAGTTTTGAACTGTGTGCCAGCTGGCCCTCGGGATTTCTCAGTTATAAAAGGAATTACCGCAATTTTTTTTTTCTTATGGGTAAATTAAATCAAATGCAACTTTTATCCATTGGTTGTGATTTGTGTTAAAACTTGTAAGTATTTTGTTTGATCCTTAATCTTATAGAACTTAATCAGAAGTTATCTGAAGCCCCGTTTTCTTGGGAAAAAACTGGAGGGAGGAAGGGAATTAAGGATTAAATATTTTCCTTAATTAGTTTTAAGAAAATTTCCCAGAACACCTCACTTTCCATGTGACATTGTTTTGAATGCATATACAAATTAGTCCGAGATACCTATATGTGTATAAAACATATTAAGTGTGCTGCCTATTTCAACTTGTAACCTAACTTATCCGGGAATTAGTCCGCCCAATTCCCCGAGCAAAGTCTCCTAAAATCCACCTGTTTCTGCTGCCATCATCCCATTTGTCAAAAGCGACGGCACTTGTTAGCAGGCCTCACATCTGTTGTAAGTTCTCTTCTTTCTTGGGCGATTAAAACAATGTGTTTCACGAAGAACCCTCGAAGTATTCACTTAATTTATAAGCTTCTTCTGTAGAAGTAAACAAGAACTTGTGTTGTAGGGGTAAGAAAACATTTGATTTATGTTGCAACTGATTTCATTTATTCTATGGTAAATCTCTTTCTTTATTGCATCTGCAATTGGTAAAATGTGACTGAATCAATTCTTTTCCTTTCTCGTTATTTATATCATAGTTAGGTTGTGCTCAATTGATAATCGTTCATTCGTTTGCACCGATGTAACTGTTAATTCTGCTTTATAGATGATCATAGGGGTAAAAAATTTATACTCAACTGTGTGCATGACTCTCTGCCTTAGTTTCGCCCTTTATCTCTGCAGAATCTAGTCATAGAATCTATTTTGTATCTTTTCTGTGCTCCTCTTAATTGAATGAGCAAAATCGTACTGGATCTGTAAGTTGTGAGTTATTAAGATTGCCAATCTGCAAAATGTAGAAATAGCATTCATCAGCTTGCTTCATATGTACCAGATTAATCTGTGATATCCTAGATTTGTGCGGATCAATGCAAGTTAATCACCAACAAAGCAATTCCCCTAACCAGGGCTCAGGGGATTTGCAGCATGCTCTGGAAGGTGCCGCATCCTTTGGTTTTAGCAACATGCATGACATGAACCAACAAGTGTTGTCTCTAGATGCTATCGAAACCAGTAGACTTAATGTGTATGAAGCTTATAATGAGAGGTCAGATGGTGTAGAAGAAGTCACTGTACGTCGTGAAGAGAAACCGCCAGTTGTGTATCGCCGTACAAGATGGAAGATGAATAAAGAGAAACAGCCTGTTGTATACAGTCGTATGAAATGGACAGATGAGATGGTTAAGCTTTTGATCACTGCTGTTTCTTACATCGAAGAAGATGTTTGGTCCAATGGGGTATTCCCAAAGAAAGGTAAATGGAGGGCTATTTCCAATGCTATGGCTGAAAGAGGTCATCATGTCTCACCTCAGCAGTGTGAGGATAAGTTTAATGATCTGAACAAAAAGTTCAAGAGACTGAATGATATTCTTGGGAGAGGCATTGCATGTTGTGTTGTGGAGAACCCTGGCCTTATGGAACTGATGGACCTGACTCATGATGCGCAGGAGGAAGTGAAGAAGCTTTTAAGTAGCAAACAGTTGTTCTATCAAGAATTGTGCTCATACAACAACCAAAATAGATTTTTCCTTCCAGATGATCGGGAACTCCAGCAATCCGTGCTGTTGGCTCTCAAACGTAAGCACAGCTATGAGCCTGAATATGTCGTGCAGGATATGCCTGCAAAGAGAAAGATAGTTGGGGAAGAAAGAATTACCAGTGTGATCTGTGCATTCATTAATTCAGATTGTAATGTGCTTAATCCTAACAGCAATGGGATTCATGATTATACTAACAATGAGGAGGCAGAGACATTGCAGAATGAGCAGCAGATTGTGCATCAGTTACTGCAGTTGGAAGAACAGAAGTTACAAATTAAGGCCCAAATTCTGGAACTGGAGAAGCAGAGAGTCAAGTGCATGAAGTTCTGCCGGAGAGAAGACCGGGAGCTACGAGAATTGAAGCTGGAAAATAAGTCTATGATGCTTGAGAATAAGCGCATGGAGCTTCAGCTCAAGCACTGTGAAACAAGTCTTCAGACTGAATAATCTATCAGCATATGTTTAAGCAAGGCGCCACATGCTGCAGTATACGCAGTCTGTAATTTTCTTTCTATTAGTAAGCCCTTGCCTGTTACCCTTACAACGTACCTTTTGTCTCCTGCTTCCTGTTTGATTTCTTTTGGTGTAAGACGCAAAGTCGTAACTTTCATGGTGTAAGACGCAAAGTCGTAATTTATCCTGTTGGCACTTTGTTGGGTGTTTGCTACATGAAATCTTTAATTATATTGTGTTCTTCATTTCTACCTTTGCACTTGGTTTTAAAAAGAAAAAAGGCAGCTCGGTGCACTAAGCTCCCGCTATGTGCAGAGTCCCGGGAATGGCCGGACCACAAGGGTCTAGTATATGCAGCCTTACCCTGCATTTCTGGAAGAGGCTGCTTCTACTGTTTGAATCCGTGAGCTCCTAGTATATTACAACAACTTTACCAGTTATCTTTGCACATAATATTTGGAAGAATTTCGGAAATCCTTGTATCTCTGCTTATATCTCATTAAAGTTGCCAAAAGGGTGGCTGAAGTATCAGAAGCTTTCCAGCATGTACCATATGCTGCCTGCAATGTTTGAACTATAAGCAAAATTGTCTTGAGATGACATTTTTTGTTTCTTATCACATTGAAGGATGCTAGTATCTAAATTGATGGTTGTTCTTTTGATTTAGTTTTTCTTTTAACCTTGTTAATCATTCCTCTTTTTGCTATGTGATGCTAGATTGAAACTTTGCATTTCCTTCTTGAGCACTGTTGGTCATAGTGGAGCCACATTTGGCTAGAGTTCTCTATAAATATGTGAACCTTGTTTTCTTAACTACTCAGTTTTTACTTTTTTTTTTGTTTTTTTCAAGAATATTGAAAAATATTAAAGTCAATCAAATATAGAAAAATGGAAATTTCTTCGTACCAAACACACCCGATTAGTTTCTAATTTCTGTTTACCCTCTAGGCCTTCGCTTAGCATGTAAGAATTGACCGATACATCATGTTCATGTACCCTACTTGAAATTCTAGCTCTCCTATTTCTTCTCTACTAACATTGCAATCGACTTGACATAACTGGTAAAGTTGCTGTCAAGCGACCAGGACATCACGGGTTTAAGCCGTGAAAATAGCCTCTTGCATAAATGCAGGGTCAGGTTGTATACAATAAACCCTTGTTGTGCGGCCCTTCCATGGACCGTGCGCATAGCGGGAGCTTAGTGCACTGGGCTGCTCTTTAACATAGCAATCAGTTCATTTATAATTATGATTTAGCTGTTTCAGTAATCATTTAATTGATCATTTGAAAAATATGGTATATAACATGTTACAACCAGATAAGAGTAGCTGTACTGTGCGAGTGATTAGAAAAACTAACAAAACAATTCAACATAAAGAAGAGAACTCCAACAATATGAAATACCCAATGGAAAATACAGATATTTCTAAAACATATATCCACCAAAAAACAGTTTTGTTTCCATTTCACCACATTTGAGCAAATAATGTAGGCACATTATTTTATTAAGAAGAAGAGGGTTGTGCAACAGCTGCATCTGATACTGGAAGCTCCTCATTCTTTGATTCTTTGGTTTCAGCATTGCTGTCTGAGCTCTTCTCGTCTTTAGCTGACTCCTTCGCTGCTTCACTCTGTTGCATTCATGTTTCATAGTAATCAATCATAAACAAGTCTTGCTTTCATGGGTGGAGCTAGGGGTTCAGACAAATTCAGTAGCTTTTACTCACATCTTGTATTTATATTAAGAAATACAATAAATATATATGAATTATATTAATTGTGAATTCAGAAATTAAAACGAGCTATGAGTTCAGTGACAAGAGGTAGATGTAGTAGTTGAACAAATAGTACGACTGCAGCCACTACACTTTGATTGATCCAGCGGCGAAGCTATGTTGGTCCAAGGGTGATCAACTGACCACTCTTCGCCAAAAAATATATATTACGTATAAGGTAAAATATTACTTGTTATTAATTAAAAATAGACTTTAAACACCCTTGCATAGTATACTGGTTGATTTTGAACACTCTTTTTGAATTTCCTAGTTTCGCCACTAGATTTTTCCATATATGTATATCAACGATTATTTGAAAACATATATTTACATTAAGTTCAGCACCTACTGTCAAAAAAGCAATTCCGACTACAGTTAAACCTAACCCAATACATATTGTATTGGTATATATGTATGAAAATTATTCAAAATTTTTATAACAAATAGTATTAAATTATGAACCATAATTTATTCGATTAAATAAAATCAGTGCTAAATCCTCAGAGTTGAACCTATCACACTAAAAATTCTGATCTGCATCCATCAACTTAAATTCTGCTTTATTTGTTTAATGCTTGTTGTCAAAGTACAGTATAATTAGGAAGGGTTGAGGGGACATTTTTAATTGGGAAATAGTGAATCTTAGTAGTATTTTGTTCCAACTCATTGATCATTTTCTATGTTTCCCATCAACAATATATACTTAGAAGGTAACATATAATAACGTATTAGGGCATGCCGGTGTACTAAGTTTTCGCACATCCCGCGCATAGTGGGGTTCGGAAAAGGGCAGGACCACAAGAGTCTATTGTACACAGTCTTATCTTACATTTCTGTTTCACGGTTTGAACTCGTGACCTTGTGGTCACGTGACAGCAATTATGTAACACATTAAATACATAATTTAAATTATATACACTAACAATTTTTATACTATTTCTCAATTTTAGTTAAGCTGTGATAGCAAACTAGCTAGAAATCATTTTAATTTTTTGGGTCACCAATTAATGATTGATATTTACTTATATTCAACTTATAATTAACCTGATTATATAAATATATATTTTTTATATTTTTAAACATAGAATTTAAAATTATAAATACCTCATCGAGCAAAGATCCTAGAGATTGGTGCTTGTCGTCAGCACCTGCCACCTTCTTATCCTCCTTTGGCTCGGCATTGTCACTACCTTCTGTCACCTCCACCACCTCAGGCGCGGTGGTGGAAGTGGTGGTGTTCTCCTCCTTCGGTTGTTCCGGTGGAGGAGCTGCCATTGCCTCAGCCCTCATGCCCTTTGGTACACTAGCACAAGCTCCCATATTTTTTTTTTCTTTTTTAACTTGTCTTTGTCTTATTAATTAAATGAGGTTTGAAACCTTGTCTTTCTTCCTCTCACAAACTAAAATGTAATGTTTGTGAGAGAAAGAAAGATGGAATAATGCCAAAGAGAGAAAGAAGATGACTCTCAAGTAATTTGCAATTAGGAAGTGAATATATATGGGATTGAAAATAAATTAAACTAGGCCTTTGTGGTATTTAATTTCCGATTTTCTATCTCGGACACAGAAAATATTAAGGGAAGTGAATGGTCTCAATAAAAAAAATTCCATGTTAATTTGTCCAATGAATTAGTAAATCACATCATCAATAGGCCAATGACTTTCAGTATATGTTTGGACCCATCATTTTGTGAACGAGAAATTAGGAGAAGTGTACGTGTGGGTTTGCATGCACTTTAAATATTGTTTTTGTGTTTTTATTTTATTATAAAAATATGCTTTTTTTTCACAAAGAACATCAGAGTTCTTTAATATTATAAGCTTGAAATTCTTGTTTGGTGATAAAATTTAAAAGTTAATGATTGATTATTATTAAAATCGTTTGAATTAATAATTTATGCTTAAATTTTAGTTCAAACAATAATTTAGTGATTTACTTTAAAAATTACAAAAGTTCATTGTTGGTCCTTAAAAGATATTAAAGAAGACAAAGTGAGTTTTCTTGATTTAGTGTTTTTTTTTTCACTAAATTGGTGAATGAAAATTAATGTGGCAGTATTAGAGTTTTGTTTTAAAGTTGAGATCGTTCCAGATTTGGGATCGTTTGTGTTTACCTCGAAAACACGAGTAACAATTAATCTTGTTTATAATTTTAAAGATATGTGATTAGTTCAATACTAATTAATAATCAAGAAATCTGAAGTATAAATGAAAGAAGTAAGTTGAATCAAACTAGTGTTCAAGCCAACCTTGACCTCGAGCTACAACGGCCTCGAGGTTGATCGGTAGGAACAATGAAGTAAAGACAATAAAATTAAGAGACAATTCTGATGAAATATGAGCATGAAAGTGAGGAGAGTATATTATTTGCCAATGATTGATGATGGTTACAAATGATTGGGGTCTCTTTATATAATAAGGGAACCCTAAATAAGGTACATTTCTATTTATAGAAAAGAATCTTATTGGGGCAATTGTATAAACACCTAGTACGGATTCGTACTAACTCGTACAAATCTATTTCGGAATTTACGTCATGATCTTGGGGACGTGGCGAGAATCTTGCTCTCTATGTTACAAACCCATAACAACATCATCTCGGGGTTGGTCATAATCGGCTCTGGTACTCATCATGCACTTCGATCTTCGAGCCTTGTGTTCTACCGTTGGGCTCGAACCCGGCCCATACTGAATCTATTCCTCAATATGAGCCTTTTATTCCTCAATATGGGCCCTCTATTCCTTGATGCGAGCCCTCGACCCACAAAATCGGGAACATATAATTTTTCCGTATATATATAGTCCCCGCATTTCTTAGAATAAAATGATAAGAAACGATTTGAACCTCGATTTTTTGGATTCCTTGATGATGATATCATTCCTGTGACGTAGACGTTCGAAGTGACCGAAATGTCCTTTCGGTTCGCTTCCCCAAAATATTAGATGCTTCTCCAGTGGTGGTCGGCCACTAGTGTTGTTGAACCATCGACGCTCGCCTATAAATACAAGATTTAATTTCGGAGAAAACTTTACTTCAATATTTAAATCACCTCTAGACTTCTTCTATATCTTCTTCTCTTCATCTCTTTCCTCTCAGTATCCGCTTCTCCCGTTCCTCTTAGTGTCGGAAAATACTAAACTCCGCCTATATCCACTTCCTCTAACTCGAATTAATGGCGAAAACTTTAAAGGCAGTTCCCCAAAAGGAGAAAGCTTCCTCCTCATCTTCCTAGCCGGCCAAACTTGTGGCGTCGGCCCTTCACGACGTTATTCCCGGCCCCTGCGTGATAAGAAATACTTCAACATTCAAAATCCCCACGCAATCCCAGACCGCTGCGGGCATGTATCCCGATATACTAGTTCAATAACGAAGAAGCATCTCAAGGCCATGAAGAAAGACTGTGGCTGGGGGGACGAGGTCGTGGTACATATCCTCGAGCCCGAGGAGAGCATTACTACTCACGTACGTGGAGGGGTTCTTAAGTTTTTACACTTACCCCTTCACACTAGGTCCCCTTGATCTAGTCGTGATTGAATTCTACAAAAGATATAAAGTCACCCTCAGCCGGATCCATCCCTCTTTCTGGCGTATCGTGATTATGCTGCGCTACTTCTCTAGCAAGGCCGAGAGATTGAAGTTTACCCTCAATCACCTCATTCGACTATATCGGCCTTAGCTTTTTCGAGGGTAGATCAAGCTTCAATATTGATCAAGCAAAGCCTTCTTTGCTAGAAATGACGAGGATAAGGACCGAGGTTGGATGAGCCGGTTCGTCCGAGTGAGGATCTCGAACGTCATCTTTGAGGAAAAAATGCCGTTCCCGGTGAAATGGAATCTCAATCGTAAGTGAAATCTCATTTTCAATATCTATTATACTTTGTTCCTGCCTTCTGTAGCCGGTTCTGCCTTCTATTATACTCTATGCCGTTTTAATTAAAATAACAACTAATATTTGTACAAAATTTCATGCCAAGAAGAAGAAGAAGAAGAAGGGAATGTTTTAAGAAGCGGCACATGTAAAAGTGATGTTATTGGATTTTCACTTATTTATTTTTAGAGTGATTTAAATCGTGACATATGCATAGGTCTTAGTAATATTAAAAAAAAGGTCTTAGTACTGGAAAGAAAAACAAAATTCACTTTGAAGACCAACATCCTTGAGTATTCAATATGATCAAAATACTTTCAAAAAAGTAAGTTATTTTTTGAGTTTCAATAGTTAACTCTTTTTTAAAGATAATCATTTTTCACCAAAAAGATAATTTTGCTCACTTTTATTGACAACTATCTTAATGTATACTTTATTATCAATCTTTAATACTCAAAAGTTTCGTGGTAATACCATTTTATTTGTTAATAATATTATTAAAAAAATTAAAAAATATTGTTAATATTTTTTCAGAAGGTAAGTCATTGGTAAGGGGAAAATTTTCGAAAAGAAATTCTCAATCGTACCAACCAGTTATTAGTGTTTGCAACAAATTATAAGTGATAGAAAAATAAATTGCAACCACAATATAAATATGAAGAAACATAATTTTATTAATAAAATGATGTGGGTACAATTATGTTTCTCCCTTGATTCTTCCTCCGAATTGTTCTCCGTAATTCGAGGGTTGGATCAGCGTATTCTTGAACATAGGATGATATAGACCTCTATGGATTAATGATCTCCACGAAAGTCGATCATTGTATGGATATTCTTCTTAAAGTATTTGATTATCAAGAAGAACATCTATTGATCACGACATTATTTTATGCCTTGATCCCTTTGTAAATATCTCGAGAATTATAAAATTTTTGAGACGCCTCTTCAAGTGAATATGTATCCTTTTATATAGGTGTACGTCAGAGTTTCGAGTATAGTAACCTCAAAGAAATCGTAATAAATTTCTTGAATTTAAAAATCTTATAATATCTTGAATATAAAATTTAACTTGATTCTTTAAAATTTCGACGTCTACAACTAACATCTAAAATAAAGAAAGCATTTACATGAAGTAAAGCATCATCGCCATCTTGAATTGTGCCGAGGCCAATTATCCCCTGAATCATGATTAATGAATTCATGATGATAAAAAGCATGCCTTCCTTAGCTTTGCTAAAAGCATTGGTCTTTTCTTTTCTTTTCATTCTTTACTTCACTTTCTTAATCAAATTTTTGTGTGTTAAAGTCAAAAGTAAATCACCCTAGCAATTCCTTCCTAAATCCTTATTAATCATTGTCTTCGTGGGACGGATTTGGATTATCGATTTAATATGTGAATTGTTTTTAATTCGGACCTAATATATATGACAAAATTGAAGATGTGAATATAATATATATACTTAATTCACTCCAAAATTACGAGATTAGAAGTTAGTACTTTCTATCTATGAATTTTATACAAAGAGGCGGCAAAAGTTAAAATACATTGTAAAATAGCTAGCTGCTGTTATCTATAGGAACATTTAGTTATATATACTATATTATAAACATATTTATCCCTACTAGAAAGGTTATCATTTAATTACTATCTATATACAATTTACTATCTATATAAAAAATAATATAGTAGACTCCAATTTTACCCTTTTTCTCTCCCTCTTTGGAGTTTGTATCTCAAATTTGAGAGAATTTGATAAAAATTCGAGGTGAATTTGATTAATATTTTAGATTAAAACTCGAAGAAGAAAACGTAAGCAAATTGTATATATCCTATATGTTGAGTATTTTAAGGGCATAAGAAATACTATATACTACTAACATAATTATATACAAGTTGTCTATAAATTGTAATTTTTGACAAGATTTTTGTACAAAAAAAAAACAATTTAAGTTGTGGATAAATTATAGTGTTTGACCGAATTTATATATATTTTGTAAAAAGATGTAATAACTTTCTGTAAAAGAAAAATTTAGATAAACTGAATAAATATATTTAAATTTTCGTGTATATACGAAAAAGTTCCATATTTATATCTCCAAAACGGGATGTGAAATGGACAGGTTGGGGTATAATTGGCAAGTTAGAACGGGTAAGGTTAATGAAGGAATTGGCTTATAATATGTTCATGATTTACGAGGGTCGAGAAAAACTGGTCAATTTGGACCAACAATGGGTCGTTAATCAATCTGTGCAATACTCAAATTATTGTTCATTTATTTTTTATTAATTTTAATTTACTTAATCCAAATCAAATTAAAAGTTATTATTATGACTATATCCAACGAACAAACAGAATAAAAAACATTTTTATGTTTTAATAAGTTCTCTTAAATATAAATCAATTTGAATTACATATATGCAAATTGGCTCTAGCTGTTACATGGTATAAATTAGGTTTGTCCAAGAAGC
Source organism: Nicotiana noctiflora (assembly GCA_032618575.1). Taxonomy (NCBI): domain Eukaryota; kingdom Viridiplantae; phylum Streptophyta; class Magnoliopsida; order Solanales; family Solanaceae; genus Nicotiana; species Nicotiana noctiflora. The sequence goes on from JASVEL010003479.1 coordinate 141,241, forward strand.
TATCCACCAACAAATTTAAGGTAAAGATAACTTTTTGCCGAAACTATTTATATTCAGTAATCTCAACAATATAAAATTTGTATATAATATTTGAATATAATATATACTAAAGTATACATTATTAGACTATTATTTTAAAAGTAGCTATACAGTGTAAATAAATTTATACCTGGTCTAATCCGTCCAAATTTGAACGGGTGGACATGTTATATTTCAATGTTCAAGAAGGATATACAAATGGTTTTTTGGGTCATTACAAACTTGTTTTTTGTTATATGACCCTATCTTTTATATATATATATATATATATATATATATATATATATATATATATATGCTCATTAGAAAATTGAATTTACACATAAGAGATAGTATATCTTTTATAATAAGAGATTAAAAAGGATATTTTCTTAACTTCAAAATTTTAAAGGCCATGAAAGCTCATTCCCTTAATATAAAAGGAAAATACAAAAATGTGGCTAAAAATGAAAATGACGCAGATGATAACGTAAGGAGAAAAAAAATAAATAAAGAAAAAGTCTTAATTCTATCTACTTACAAAAATACAAGACAACTACGTCTACTTGTTGTATAAAAAAATTAGACAGCATGTAAACTGATGATATAGCTAAGAGGTCAGCTTTAATTTAAATGGTAATTTCCAGGAAATTGTATGAAAAACACTTCAATTCGTCAAAAGGAATTTGTCAAAAGTGAGATGTGAATAGAGCCAGTTAGCAGTAATGCAAATATTGGTAGTTGGTGGATAAAAAGCTACTCACAATTTACTTATTAAAAGCCACCACCGCGTTGAACGTGAACTTGCATGTGGCTACCCTTTTAGTTTAATTTTACCCTAAGAATAAGATAAGGAAAAATAAAATAAAAGAGAATTAACTTTTTTCTTTTACAAAAGAAGAAAAGTTTGTTACTTTTTGACATATATGAATTGATATATGGTTTTTTGTTATTCTTCTTCGACCAAGGAAAGATGCTTCTCTAGGCAAGTTAAACCAACTCCCAACAACTAGTACTATTTACAAAGAAATTTGATGATTAGAGGAGCTACTCATATTGACTTTTGATTATCATCAAACGGTGCCGTATTAATCAGAGTCAGGGGCGAAGCCATGTTGGTTCTATTTTTCGTCGAATAATTATACTACGTATAAAATAAATTATTATTTGTTATTAATTAAAAATAGACTTTGCATATTTCTATTATATAGAAAAGAGAAGAGGATATTGACCAAGGACATAATAGTCATTTTAAATATATTAGTGCATTGTTTGTTTGTATACTAGGCTCAAAAGTTTTGTTATGGGTTCTTAATAACCGAAAAAACCAAAACTAACGTGTCCATAAGCTATTAAATTCTTTAGGTGGACCCCACTTTCCATTCAACCTTTACTATCTTTATTAAATTCATTACTTGATTGTTATTGTTATTTCTTTCAACAAGTACTTTGAACTAGACTAATTATTTTTTTGATAGTTTATAATTCAAATGTTCGCCCGATTAAAAATACTAAGGTCACATACATTTATATATATGACAATTCTATTATTTTCTTAAGAAATATCATTTAATATTATTAACTATTTCAATAAAGAAGATTTCATTAAAAAAATTAATGATACTATATGTAGATTGACATTCAAATGTTATTATATCATTATCAATTGATATCATTTTATACAAATTTCAATTGGAATACTTCATAAAATTCGGAAAAGTTTTTATTTAAGAATAAAATATAGTTTCAAGTTCACTTTTTGATTATAGAATATAAAAAATTATAATAATTATCCACTCTCTAAAAATATGAGTTGAGAATATCTGAAGTAAAAATAAAGACAACTAATTTGTGAAATTATTATCTTTTAAAAATTGTTATATATTAAGAAGTACGAGAAGTATCGTCATACAATATTATACTTCTCCCTCTATGATCGAAGTTAGTTGAGTACATACTCTATTCAATTAGAATTCAATATTATAAAAATTTTAAAATAGATAAATATACAATTAATATTTTTAAAATAGTCTCAGCAAATACTACTATTGTGATGATGATTGCATTAATACCTTAAATCACAAAGTTTCTTGTTAAAATTTTTAATAATTAAAATCACGATTATTATTTAAAAGAACCAAAAAATACCTTTTCATCAACTATTTGGGAATAATATTAATATTTAACTTATGATTAGTAAAAAAGAAAAATATAATGCATTAACACACTGAAAATACTAAAAGAATAAAACTATATATCATTCAATTTAAAAAATCAAAAAAATATATGACAAATTATTTCTCAACTAACTTTTTAATTACTATTTAATAATAATTAACTTAAGACTTAGTGATGTAAAAAAATATATTAAAATAAAAGAGGCCCTATGTAGAAATAATTAAAATTCTACTTGAATTATTATCCAATCATTGTATAATAAAGCATTAAACTCGACAAGTGTTTCAAAGTGATTGGTATAGTAATACGATTTTAGAAAAATTAAAATGCACATAATGCAAAAGATAAATAACAATACATGTAATTATGGTTCTATACGTTATTATAGAAAAGCCTATTCTATTTCTTCTTTCCCTAAAGACGTATAAAGTGTGTAATTGACAATAGACCAAGAAATATTAAAAAGATAAAAAAAAGTAGAAAATAAAAAGAAACAACAATATCATCTAGTCCTTACATAATCCACTAGCAAAAAATATTCTGAATTTTTTAATTTCGCCACTGACCAGAATTTACGAGTTTAAGTGTTGGAAGGGAGAATTTCCTTTTTAATAAGGAACGATTTACTTTTCTTAACGGACGGTACTACATGAAAAACATTGACTTTGGATTCTTTTATTGTATTTTATTTTATTTTAGTTTGATTCTCACAATAAATGCTACTTACTGAAGTATTTTAATCGATTCTACAATTATTTGATGAATGGGGAAATAAAAAAATTGTGTATTTTCGAATTTTAAACCATAATTTTGATGAAAAGACTTTGGTGAGTTCGTCAATTTTGACTACGCATTATATAAAGGTGTATGCATTTCCCTTCGCCTAAAAAAAAATAATAATAATAAAATAACATAAAAAAAAAGGAGAAGAAGAAGAAGCGAGGTGTCTTGACAATTTTTCCTTCCGTCTCTCACATTTTCAGAATCCAACTCAAAATAATGCTTAATTTAAGAAATAATTCACTATTCAAATATAAAGCATACATATTCAATGTCACAATCAACAACAACAATAATATACCGAGTATTATCTCACATTGTTCGTAGGTAGTGTATACGCAGCCTTTATTCCTACTTTGTGAGTATAGAGTAGGGGTGGGCATCGGTCGGTTCGATTCGGTTTTGGAAATTATCGATTTTGCATATCGGTTATCGGTTTACAAATATCATAACCATATAACCAAACCGATAAGATATTAGTTATCGGTTATCGACTTATCGGTTATTGATCCTTATCGGTTCGGTTATCGGTTTACCCGATAAGATAAAACTACAATTAAACTGAAATATTATACCGAAAACATGAGTCAAAATTCATGAAAAGATAAACCCATTCCACGTTCTTGCAATGGAGGAGTAAAATGTTAAGAGTCAAAATGCAATGACACCCAAATGATTGGAGGAGTAAAACGTTAGATTTATTTGTTCAATGATATAGCAGTATATTAACACCTATATAACAAGATTTCTTGTATAATAACTGAAACAAGATTTCTTGTATAATAACACAAGAAAATGATGATTTGATAAACAGCTTCTACGAGAAAAAGTTATTGTTTACTTGAAATCTTGTTTCAGTTATACAAGAAATCTTTTACTGGCAATATAATAACAAGAAATGCTTCTTATATAGGTGTTATTATACAAGAAAATGATGATTTGGTAAATGAAAAATAGGCCAGTGAATAATAACAGGCAAATGCTTCTGCGAACAGTGTGAAAAAAAGAGAGAAACTGCTAACTGCTAAGTGAAACAAAAGAGAGAAACTTCAGAGTGCTTCAACATAGAAAATAGAAAACTACAGCAGTACTGCTTTCAACCGAAGAGAGAACCACACAACAGAAATAATTAAAATGGCAACACGGCAACAGCAGAAATATATATACACGGTACACTGAAGAGAGAACAACACAGCAGAAATACATATACACGGCAACACCATATAGCACAAAATCACTCATGTTAACTCAATTAATTAAAATGAATATAAGAAAATTGCTACTCCTCTAATAGAAAACAAAAATAGAAGCAAACAGAGGCAAAAATCATGAGCAAACACAATAATTAACAAGAAGCAAACAAAAATCTTGAGCCAAACTTACACGATGCGATTGAACTGGTGGTGAGCTTGAGATTTGAACTTGACGCTCAGGCGTCTGGACTCTGCGTTACACCGGATAAGGTGTGCTGGTATGGTGTGGAAATACAGAGACGAAGACTCGACAATTGACAGGATAAGGTGTGCCTGTGTGGTGACTGGTGACTGGTGAGATTGGGACTTGGAGTTGGGGGATGCGCCGAATGAAGACTGAAGACTGAAGTTGGGGGGGCTGCGCCGCTGCGGGAGATTGGGAAAACGAAATGAGGGATTGAACTCTAAAGTTGGGGGCTACGCCGACTGGTTCTTGGAGTGAACTAAAAAGTAAACTGTAAAAGACGGAAGACTGGAAGAGGGAACAGGGAATGAGGGAAGGGAAATAGGAAACTAGTAAAATAAAAGGGAACCCTAGTATATAAAGGTAGATTAGTAAATTACTATATTCTTATTGGGTTATCGGTTTTTACCCGATAACAAAAATACAAACCGAGACCGAACCGATAACCCAATAAAAAAAATTATTTACCCCGTTATCGAACCGTTAACCCAATAACCCAATACCGATAATCCAATAAAGAATTAACGGTTTGGGTTATCAGTTTTACCCGATATATGCCCACCCCTAGTATAGAGAAGCTATTTCCAATAGAAGATCGGCTTAGAAAAGCATAACACATTAATAAAAATATAGACAAGAAGGAACAACACCAAAAAGCCATATAAAAGCAGAATAAAAACAACAAGATCGTAAGATGACCAACAATAAAAGAAACAACAGATAATCATAAAAATATGTTGCTAACAGAATGCCAGAATGCGTGCTAATACTACCTGCATGAACAATCTAGACTACCTGCCCTACTACCTTAATCCTTGACCTCTACACCTTCCTATCAAAGGTCATGTCCTCGGTCAACTGAAGTTACGCCATGTCTTGCGTAATCACATCTCCCACTCCTTCTTCGGCCTACCGCCACATCTTCGTAGGCCCTCCAATGTCAACCTCCCACACCTCATCAGTCCTCATCGGGGTGTCTGTACACTTCCTCCTCATATGTCCAAACCACCTGAGCCTCGCTTCCCGTATTATGTCCTCAATAGGGGCCATACCCACCTTGTCGCAAACAACCTCATTCCTAATCCAATCTAACCGGTGTGCCTGCACGTCCATCTCAAAATCATCATCTTTGCTACCTTCATCTTTTGGACATGAGCGATCTTGACTGGCCAACACTCAGTCCCATAGAATATAGTTGGCCTGACCACCACTCTGTAGACTTGCCTTTAAATTGTGACATTCTTGTCACACAAAACATCGGAAGCGAGTTACTATTTCATCCATCCGTTCAATTATAATGTGTGACATCTTCATCAATCTCCCCTACCCCTTGTATAATAGATCCAAGATACTTATAACTTCCTCTCCTAGGGATGACCTGCGATCCAGCCTCACCTCCCCTTCTTTGTCTGAGTCTCAGCACTGAACTTACACTTCATCCGTCTTGGTCCTGCTCAACTTGAAACCTTTAGACTCAAGGTTCTACCTCCATACTACTAACCTCGTGTTCACACCGCTTCGCGTATCATCAATCAATATAATATCATCTGCAAATAGCATGCACCACGACACTTCTCCTTAGAAATGACACGTCAGTATGTCCATAGCCAAGGCAAACAAAAAGGGGTTGAGTGTCGCCCCTAATGCAACCCCATCATGACCAGGAAATGGTTCGATCCGCCTTCTACCATCCTTGCTCGGGTCTTTGCTCTATCATACATATCCTTAATACCTCTAATGTAGGCAACAAGTACATCTCTAGTCTCCAAATATTTCCACATAACCTCCATTGGAACTTTATCGTATGCATTTTCTAAGTCGATTAACTCCATATGCAATTCATTCTTCATCTCCCTATACTACTCCATCAATCTTCGAACAAGGTGCACGACTTATGTAGTCGAACTCCCCGGCATAAACCCGTACTGGTTCTTCAAAATAGACACACTCCTCCTCACCCTTAGCTCTACCATCCTTTCCGAGACTTTCATAGTATAGTTATGTAACTTGATACCCTGATAGTTATTGCAATTTTGGATATCACCTTTGTTCTTGTATATAGGAACCACCGTTCTCCACCTCCATTCTTCGGGCATCTTCTTCGTTATAAAAATAATATTATATAACCTAGTGAGACACTCCAAGCTTGCCTTGTCCGCACTCTTCCAAATTGTCTCGAAAATAAATATACACGATTAAATAAATAGACTTTATATCTAAAGAAAAAAATAATAGAAAATACATAGCTCGTAATCCATTATTTATGCTAAAAGTTTTCTATTTGGCTAAAATGATGGAGTTCCAACTAAACTTTTACAGATTTGGCCCCAAAAAAGTACAGTTGGAACAAATAGACTTATATCTATAGAAAAAATTAAAAGAATAAAAAATAGAGAAAAATCCACATTATATGTTAAGAGAACAAGAAGAAATATATAGTTGTAACAAATAAATTATTATTTATAACTATATAAATGTTGAAAAGAAACATACTCGGAAGCTAAGTTTTTAAATTAAGGTCAAGTTCATAGGGTAATTAAGATCACGAATAATTTAGGATATAATTACTAATCTGTGTCAAATTTAGAATTTTTTTTAGGTATTAAACATATATATATATATATATATATATATATATATATATATATATATATATATATATATTCTACCCTATTCTTGCTATTATATACTTTAAGATATATTTATTCATAGACAACTTTTAGGATATTTCAATTCTATTGATAGCTAATATTTTTTTAACCAAACTAATTTAATATTTATAATAAATAATTTTGACGCAGTTATAACTACTCTCAATTAATTAACCAAAAACGGGGACGAAATAAAAACATCATAAACTGGAGAGACCAAAAAGTCAAAAGCTCCAATTTCCCATTTTCTATGGTAGTTGCTGTGTTCTGCTCACGTAGTGACCAATTTAATACTCCTATTTGCAATATCTACCACCATTAAACAATACTACTATGCTCTACTGAAAAGTATGCAATACAGCTTTTCCTCTTCTTTCTTTCTTTTGTCTTCATCGTCTCTTTATTTCATTCATTGAGATATAGTACTTGTTGTATTTATTCCAAACCCAACCGAAAGACTAGTTGATATATAACATTTCTTGGATGTTGACCCACTTTTCTTCTCTCTTTTGCAAAGATCTCTCAATTTTAATTTTCGGTCATCAATTTTTACTTTTGGGGTTCGAAGTTGACTTTGTTCGTCTTCTTAAGGTACAGATCTCTGATTCTGATTCTTGATTTTTCACCTTCAGATCTTGTCTTCTATGTGTCTCTAGCTCTGTTTTATTTTATTTTTAAATTTATTTATGCCAGTTTTTTCTGGGTATATGAGGATCTTTTTTCTGTAAAATTTAGGTCTTTTGAACGAGGGTTTTGGTCCTTACTTTTGATCTCGTTGATACTAATTGGTATAAAGTTTGTGTCTTTTTGGAATTTGGGGCTTCAATTTTTGTTTTTGTAGAGAAATTTTATGTTCTTTTCTTGGTTTCTGCAGGTGTGCTAAAAATAAATTAGAGGAGCTTTGATTTCGGTTACAAGACTTTGACAGGTTTGTCTTAATAGGGCTAAACTCATTTGTCTTCAATTGGTATCAGTATAGATTCATGTTAAAGTAGTAAGTCTGTTGAATCTATGGTTTTGTACACAGATATTTAGGGAGACAAAACCTAATCTTTTGAGTAATAAACGGCCCGAGAAAGAAATTTTAAGTTAAAAGATAAAATCATAATTTTTTTTTGTAAATGAATAATGAAAAAGCTATGCTTCTGACTAGAAAAAGAAGTTCAAAGATTAAGAGTTTGGCAATAGCTTCGATGCTCGAAATCACTAGGCTAAGGAAAATAAAGGAGATGGTGGATTCATGAAAACTTTACAAACCTGGACCTTTAAAGAAAGTATTTTCTTTTTCATCTTGTACTTGAAAGATTATCCTTATTTTCTCAGATTCAGCCTGTTCTTTCGGCCTATGATGCGTGGACTCTCACCTGTGTCGGATCCTCCAAAAATATACTAATCCAAAAAATACACTATTTTTGGAGGTAAAATTTTCGGAGTGTCTTAGCAACATAGCTTTCAACTGTTTATGGGATTTTACATCATGTGTAAAATACAATTTCTGAATCATCTTTAAGATTCTGTGGTCTGTGCATAGATAGTTTACTTTTATTTTTTACATTTAAATCAAGACTTTTTCTGATATCCCAACAAGTAGTTGAGTTTATCCTTTTCTGAACTAGAAGGCTGGTGGAATAAGTTTTGGTTTTCCTTCTTCTTTTTCTATGTGCTGGAATTGCTAAAACAGTGCTACATCAGAAAAGCAGTTATCTTTCTTATGTTCCATCAGTTCTCTTGTAACTAAGCCAAGACAACAACTAGCATCACTTTAAGAATCTTAAAAAGTTTTTATCTTATAAATCTCTTGTTGTTTACTGTACTTTGGTGTCCTTGTGAAACTATCTTTTTTTCTACTATCTTTTTTCCTTTTCTTGCTTTTCCTTTTTCTTTTCTCTTTATATGCCTTTCGTGCTTCCCTCTCTTTGCTTTTCTTCTTAGCAACTTATTCTTCTCACTAGTGGAACATGATTTGGTGTTTGTTCTTTTGCAGCCTTGTCCTTTGACAAGTTTGCTTCAGTTTACTGGAAAAAGGCTTATCATTTAAGGAAGAGCAGAAAGAGGTGTACCAGTTGTTCTGGTGTTTGGACTTGTATCTGTAAGTGTTGGTATTAGATGTCGTTCCGCAGTATAGTTCGGGATGTAAGAGATAGCTTTGGCAGCTTATCCAGACGAAGCTTTGACGTAAGGCTCTCTGGTCATCAAAGGGGTAAATCACATGGTTCATTTCATGACTTAAGCGACCAGCCTGTTGTTGTCCAGAACAGTTGTTGGGCTAATCTCCCACCAGAACTACTTTTTGATGTAATTAGAAGATTAGAAGAGAGCGAGAACACATGGCCTGCTCGTAAGCATGTTGTAGCATGTGCTTCAGTTTGCAGGTCATGGAGGATTATGTGCCAGGAAATTGTAAGAAGTCCTGAAGTTTGTGGAAAGCTTACTTTTCCAGTGTCGTTAAAGCAGGTAAGGAAGCCCAACTCTCACAGTGGATAAGAGTATTGGCTAATCTTTTGGAGGAGAATTGACTAGTTTCTTTGTTTCATTTTTCAGCCTGGGCCTCGTGACGGAATGATTCAATGCTTCATCAAGAGGGATAAATCTAATTTGACTTACCATCTTTTCTTGTGTCTCAGTCCTGGTAAGGATTCATTATTAAAGTCTTTTCTAGGACACAACTGCGATGTATGATTTCCTTAGTACTTAAATTTCCAGTTGTGATTTGAGATTCTTTTGCTCTGTTGTGTACAAAGTTTTCTAGATTTTGATGAAAACCCCTGCTTAATTTGTAGCTTTACTAGTTGAAAATGGGAAGTTCCTTCTCTCTGCAAAGAGAACAAGGCGGACTACTTGCACGGAGTATGTTATCTCCATGAATGCAGAAAACATCTCGAGATCAAGCAACACTTACGTTGGAAAATTAAGGTAAAGCAGAGGGAGCTGTTCATTTTTTTCCCCCCCATATCTTTCTTGTTTGATGTTTCAGGAAATACTAATGAAAAACAAAGACATTCTTTACCCCTTAACGCTTATCAAAGAGAAAAGGTTTCTCACAAGTTAGCCTCACATCAAATACTAAGCATGAGCATCTCAAAAGGCTTGAAATTATTGAGTACTTTAGTTAATGCATTTAATACGCATCAGGAAAAAAATCATGTCCAGCCAGAAAGAATCAAATTTCCTTAAGGGAAAGGGAAAGAAATGTAAATGTAGTGCATTCTGCTCATTGATATAGCTGAATCTGACTATAACTAGCCTTCTGCTATAGGTTTTATTGACACCGATGTTTGCTCAACTGCTCTAAATAACAGATCTTGTGTTATTTCTGTTTTCATCTAACACAGCTTTATAGTGTTTATCTGCAATTTTTTGACATGAAGTTCATTATTTTTTGAGTATATGACTAATCAGAAAGTTGTTTCCTGATCACATAATACCGCTGTTCATTGCAGGTCAAATTTTCTGGGTACAAAATTCGTTATATATGATACACAGCCTCCATGCACATCCGCGAACATCCCCGCTCCCGGCCGCACTAGCCGTAGATTCTCCAAGAAAGTCTCTCCTAAAGTCCCAACTGGAAGCTACAGCATAGCTCAGATCAAATACGAGCTAAATGTTCTTGGAACAAGGGGCCCACGGAAAATGAACTGTGTCATGCACTCGATTCCTGCCTCAGCACTTGATGTAGGCGGTTCTGTGCCTGGCCAACCAGAGCTTCTCTCAAGGTCCCTTGAGGATTCATTCCGAAGTATCTCTTTCTCAAAGTCGCTTGATCATTCTACTGATTTCAGTAGCTCGCGGTTTTCTGAAATTGTTAGAGCATCATCCAATGAGGGAGATGATAGCAACGCGAAACCCTTGGTTCTAAAGAACAAGTCACCGCGTTGGCACGAACAACTGCAGTGCTGGTGCCTAAACTTTCGAGGACGAGTGACAGTTGCATCCGTAAAGAATTTTCAGTTGATTGCCGCCAACCAACCACCTGCTGGCGGACCCACAACCTCTCGGTCAAGTCAATCAGATCATGACAAAGTCATCCTGCAATTTGGAAAGATAGGCAAAGATATGTTCACTATGGATTACAGGTATCCACTATCTGCAGTTCAGGCTTTTGCTATATGCTTGAGCAGCTTCGACACCAAATTGGCATGTGAATAGAAGGAAAAAGTTGTTACATTAGGATGCAAAAAAATTTAACCGCGATTGCTTTGTTCTGGATATATTTTATTTTGTTTCTTATTTTCGTCAGTAGAATTAGGGGTTGTCCCTAATCTTGTAAAAACCTGATTTAATCGCAACACTGATCTTGTGCATCTTGACAATTTGAAAACTGGATAAGCCACCAAGTGCCAGTGGTGCTACACGTGCCAAACACTTTATGCTCTGGACTGTGCAATGATACTCACTCTTGACCACAGTTCTGGGCTGTTGACATTGTGTGGCTATCCATGGGAATTGTACTCTTGGTCTTATTAAATCAAATGCTATGGATCTTTCAATTTACTACAGGGGTTTCCCATGTTAAAAAAAAACATGAGATAAATGATACTGCAGAACTGAATTGTTAAGGGATTTTCAAGTTAGATCTTGGGGTATTATCACTTTTAGCTCGTGCCAGAAATTATTTACATCTTATAACCGAAAAGGTGTATAAAATTTGTATTATGGAAAATGGCCTGATATATCCATCAACTTTGTTTTATTGTTCAATCTTGTCTCCTGTTATACTTTTCGTCTAAGTTTACCCTTACAGTCCATCAAAGTTTTATATTTATCCCTATTTTAACGGCGGGGACGTGTGGTACATTTTGAATACGGAAAAAGGCCTTATGTATCCATATACTTTATTTTATTGTTCAATCATATCCCTTGTTATAATTTCCGTCCGAGTTTACCCATGCCGTCCATCAAAGTTCTATATTTGTCCCTATTTTAACGGTCAGGACTCGTGGCATATTTTAGGAGAAAGAACCAGTACAAAACCAAAAAAACTCCAAACCGCCCTAGAACCCATGAACTGCATTCTCGTTTTTCCTCTCTTAATTTTTTCCAAACTTCTCTTAAATAAAAAGTTTTAATTCGTGTAAGAGATTATCTTAGCCTGACAAAGAGATGAGGTTCAAAGACATAAGGTTTTGTCATCTCTTTGCTTGTTGCACAATTTTTTTCTTTACTTCTATTTTCTTACTCCTCACTCCCTTACATTTTTTTTCTTTCTCTTGTTATTACTGAATGAAACTCCACTTATGAAAACAAAACTGCTCGAAGTCACCCACAATTCCTTGCATATGTATTCTTTCAATCTCATTGATTTAAGAAAAAATTGAAATAGGTGTGGCGGGAAATTTGAAACTTCAACGGGCTTGATGGAATTCTTTCTCTGGCGATTTCAAAATAATGATAGGAGGTTGGGTCCAATTTCGAATAGTTCAATGAAGTTGGGGGAGTAATTTTTGCGGCTAAAGTAAATATAGTAAGATTTCATACATGCCCAAGTACTCAAGATCATTCACGAAGTCAAGCCGGTGCCGGAATCTCATATTTTAACCCCATCTCTTTGTCAGACTACGATATTCTCTTACACGGATTAAACGTTTTTATTTAAGAGAAGTTTGAAAAAAATTAAGAGAGAAAAAACGAGCATGTGGGTCATGGATTCTAGGGCGGTTTGACTTTTTTTGTTTTTGTACTGGTTCTTTCTCCTAAAATATGCCACGTGTCCCGACCGTTAAAATATGAGAAAATATAGATGGACGGCAGGGGTAAACTTGGACGGAAAGTATAACGAAGGATAAGATTGAACAATAAAATAAAGTATAGGGATATATCATGCCATTTTCCATATTCAGAATGTACTACGTGTCCCGGCCGTTAAAATAGGGGAAAATATAAAACTTTGATGGATGCTAGGGATAAACTTGGACGGAAAGTATAACGGGGGACAAGATTGAATAATAAAACAAAGTAGAGGGATATATCAGGCCCTTTTCCGTTATTTTTACAGCGGTTATACAATATCATTTTTCCTAAAATGTACTTCATCATTTTACTAACAGTGGAAAATGGCCTAAAATGCCCTTTTACTATATGAAATACGACAGGCTCGCCCTCCACTAAAAGTTGGTCTCTATTCTGTTTTTGTCGTTAACAAATGGGCTCATATATGCCCTCCATCACTAACGGAAGACTCATAAAGCCACATGGAATATATGTGAGGGCAAGTTAGACCTAGTTCGAATTGTAGAGGGGCGTATATGAGTGAGTTATAATAGTCATTTCTCAAATACTTCACAACTCCATATTAGTTTACTTAAACACATATTTGACAAACAAACTAATTATCACAACAAATAAACTCGCTCATAGACACAACAAATAAAAGGCAATGACTTCATTAAATCCTTGTACAAAAATATAAAGCTTCATTACATAATAAAAGACAACAATTAAGCCACAATAACACTAACATTACATATCATTTCCCACTGATCCAAGAACATAACAAGACATCCCAATATCACACAAATGAAAATCCACATCTTCTTCCGAAATTTAGCATCAAGCATAACTGAGTCTCTAAATTAGTCACTTTCTTCATTAGAACATTTCTTTCCAATTACAACGCTTCTATTCTTCCATGATCGACGAGCATCATAACATTCTCAAGATCAAATTTTCCTTTGGGGAGCATTTCTTTCACGAATTAAAGCTTAATTTTCCTTCTTTAAACTACATATGAGATTTGGAACTCTAAGAGGAAGCTCTTCATCTTGTCATTTCTAATAGGAATATTTTTCATCCTAAAAATAAAAAATGAATAAAATAAATTTACAAGCAAATCAGAATAATTAAAAGAATTCATCAAAAAATTTACTTACCTCATGCATCGGGCACTTGAAAAACCTTCTCCCATCTTTTAAAGGTGTCAATGCCATAAAATAATTGACAGCAAATCCCTAATGACGCCTCCTATTCGACCCCTCTGAGCTACTAGGAGAATATGTAAAGTAACCGATAGTGGTGTACGAAGATTTTTGTTTTGTTTTGTTTTTGCGAGAGGTATTGATATCAACATGAATACATCAATCAATACGATTGTTCTCGACGAGTTTACCGAACTGGAGTTTCTGTTCTTCTCTCCAAATTGGCTAATATGATATGGTAATATTTCTTTTAATATAAGTGGTCATGCCGGTTTAATGCTAAACTTCAGTCACGAGTTTCCATTTCTTTGTGTACAGATGAGGCTTAAAACTAGAGGTGTTCATACATACCAAAAAAATTAAAGCAAATCGAAAACCAAACAAATTTGAAAACAATACTTTTTTGGTTTTGTTTTGTTTTATTTTGTTTTTGAATTTTAAAATTCTAACAAATTTGGTTTAGTTAGGTTTTAATAAAAAGGAAAATAACCGGAAGAATGGGACCAAACCGACTATAGATGTAGCTATTTAAAGTTTAATTGGTTTGATATTGTTACGTTGAAAATGTAATCACTGGAATATGTATTTGGTAGTGTATGTCTCATCTTTAAGAAAAAATCGATAAAAATCCAAAAAAATTGACATAAATCGAGCGAAGAAAAACAGGCATATTGGTTTGTTTTGGTTCCAATATTTTTAAAAACCGGCTTACTTGGTTTGGTTTCTTTTTAGGAAAATCGATCCAAACCTAACCATGAACACCCGTACTTAAAACAACGTATTTTCCACGTTGACCGAGAAATACAAACTTAAGCTCCCATTTGGCCATTGATTTTGGTTGTTTCTTCTTCTTTTCAGAAAATATTTGAAATCATTGTCTCATAATGGAACATAATTAGTTTTTGCAAAAAGTTTGAATTTTTTTTTCAGGTTCCTAAAAACTGGTTTAGGGTATTTGGACGAAAATGTTTCTTCCACTCAAAATTTCCACTTTCTTTTTTAACTATAAAGTGTGTTCAAATACAACTCCAACTTTCAAATATAATTTTTTAACATAACTTTAAAAACTATTTTTTAATTTTTTTTTAAATCAAATCTATGTTCAAACGCTAGCTTAATGAATGCACATATAAACTTGAACATGTGAGAGTTAGTTTAACCGCTAGAGACACTGCTTTTATGAACAACATTGTCTGGTATTATATATAAATAAATTTTATGTTTTGTTTTTTCACAAATTGTTAAAAGAGAATAGAAAAGATAAAACTTTATCCCCATCCGATGTTTACAATCACACCTATTTACCTTGGTCAAGTCATAAATTAAGGCGAGAATATTATTTATTCGTAAAACAATTAATTGAATCTGTAATGTGGTTTAAAGAGATATGGTTAAATTGATTCGAAAATATAAAGTAATGAAGAACAAAATTGAATAAAATAAGAATAATTGAATAAAAGAAAAGTCTGGGCCTTGAATTGAGCTTCTTCAAAAACAAGAACAATATCAAGAACTAAACTCTAGTATAACAATGTTTAGTTGAATTTCTTTCATCTTTCACTTTTACAAACTTTCTTCTCTGAATCTTTCTAAAACTTTTCTGCAATTCTCTTCTTCCCAACAAAAACTTACAGACTCTTCTCAACAAAAAACTTACAGATTTATACTTTCCATCACTATATCTTATGCTATTTCTTCCTCCAGTTACATAGGAATTTGCATCGGTGGTGGTCCATCCAAGAGGAACAAGTCTAAGAAACCTGACATCAGTCCTCCCTTTACTAACATGATTATCCCTTCCCATTTCTCTTGCAAATGGACATGTTCAAAAGGAATCTTCTGACCCAACAACGACATAATTGAGTTGTTGGTGAATATCCCTCTTCTATTTGCCAGGCTAGTATTCCTGTTGTAAAGAGGATTGTGGCTGAAAGAATATTGAGGTTTCATCCCCCAGTGAAGTGAAAAGGATCGAATTCAGTAAATCAGGGTACATGTATGTTTACATGTACCATTTCACTTTAAGACTTGGCAAGGAAATATATCCAATCATCTTGGAGTTTTGCCAAAGCTCCCGTGTTTGTTTGGCTAAAGTAGGCTGGCAACATGGCGCATGCTGGCTTGCCTCCGATTCTTGTGTTCCCGAGCTTAGGAAACCCTTACTCTTGCTCATATGATCAACTTTTGTGGTCCTAAGATTTTCCGTGGAGGCATGATCAAACTCAGCAAATACGGTCACCATGCCATTATTACCGGTGTTGATAACGATAAAGACCGTAGTTGGATGGAGAGGTTTGTTATTGTCGCTTTCAGGGGTATTTTAGTGGCGTCATTATTTTACTGTGTTTAAGGAAATTCCCCTCTTACTAAACTTTTTTTTTCTCTTATTTCAGCCACCCGTTGGGTTTCTCCAATAGTTGAGAACCTAACACAATCAGTTCAGAAAATTTTAAATAATTTCTCTCCAGACTCCCATAAGTGGAAGGGAATTTAGATTAGGTTCAACTTGAAGACCAAGAAACATGGTGAGAAAAACTTCCTCTTTCCTTTCTTAACTTTTAACTCTATGCAATATAGAATTTTATACCTCTTTCAACAATATGTAGGCCTTTCGAAGGGATCATCTGTCTATCTTATCGTCGTATTTTCACGTGACTCAAAGCCCAACAACGAATTTAAGAAGCCTTTGACTAGAAGAGAGCTCGTGATACCGCTCTTTCTTCCGGTGAATACACATCTTCTTTAAGTCCTCATCCCGAGGGGAAAAACTGAAAAGAAAGCATACCTCTAAGGCCGAGGCTAATGAGAAACCTTTAGTCATATCAGAGATCCCAGAAGGACCGAATACAATGGTCCTTGATGAAGATGAAATCGAAGACGATGATGAAACGATTTCTCTTCAGAGATGAAGAAAAAGAAGAATTACCTTAGCTTAACCGGAGGATGTAGACATAATCTTTACTCGGCTTGGTTGAGAATGTTGAATCTTGCTTTCGGGCTCCAGTTACTGCCTCCGATTAGAAGGGTTCCGCTTATGATACTCCATCAACTTCTATTCCAACTCCAACTCTTGCATCACTAGCTCCTGCCTCACCATTGGTCCCAACCGAACAAGACAAATATGTGAGCCCCTCCCCGATCACCTGTAACGATCCGGTCGGTCGTTTTAGAAAATTTCGCCCCAATCCCCAATTTAACTATTCCCCTAAGTTCATTTCTGCTATTGTGGTTTGCCGGGAGAGTCGGTTCTGAAATTTGGAGCATTTTGGGACACTTGGTCCCTAAATGAGAGCTTTAAAGTTAGAAAATAGTCCGTAGCCGGAACAATTATAAGACGACCTCAGAACGGAAATCCAATGATTCCATTAGCTCCGTTAGGTGATTTCGGGATTGGGAGCGCATTCGGAATGTGTTTTGGAGGTCCGTAGCTCAATTAGGCTTGAAATGCCGAAGTTTGAAATTTTGGCGAAATCCGAACGATAGGTGAGATTTTGATCTGGGGGTCGGAATGGAATTTCGACAATTTCTATAGCTTTGTTATGTGATTTTGGATATGTTCGCAAATTTTGAGGTCATTCGGACATCGTTTGGTCGGGTTTTAGATTGAATGTGCAATTCGGAAAGTTTTAAGAAATTTAGGCTTGAATTCGATGTGAATTATGGGTTTTGATCTTGTTAGACGTGTTTTTATGAGTGGAATAAGTTCGTATCATGTTTTGGAGTAGGTTAGTGATTTTCGTTGGGGTCCCGGGGGTCTCGGGATGAATCCGGGGGTCCAATCGGGCTAATTCATGCATTTTGGAAATGCTGTTAACTGCTGGTGTGTGCTGCAGACGAATGCTCTATGCGATCGCAATGGGCTGATGCGATCGCATAGAAGGTTTTGAAGAGGCCAAGTATTTGTTCTATGCGATCGCGGGCATGGATATGCGATCGCATAGTTTTGGAAGGTTGTGCTCTGCGATCGCGTACAGTCCTATGCGATCGCATAGTGTATAGAGAAGGGGGTCCCAGGCCCAGTGTTTGTCCTATGCGATCGCGGAGCATGGTATGCGATCGCATAGGTATATTTTTGGTGAGCATTGCGATGGCATTGAGGATTATGCGATCGCATAGAGTAGTTTGGCAAGGGTCACAATTTGTTCTATGCGATCGCAATAGTGTTCATGTGATCGCATAGAGTAAAAATGTCTGGCAGTGGATTTAAGTCCAGAACAGTCATCCCGCGACCCTCATCGCAAAACGCCATTTTTGAGCTCCAAGAGAGGATTGAAGGGGAAACATTGGGATATCATCGGGAGATCATCGGGGGTAAGTCTCTTGATCTTAATTCGTTAGTTTATCATGAAATCCTCGATTATTTCACTGAAAATGGAAGATTAAAGGTGGGTTTGAGCCCTAGGCCTAAAATATAGGAAACCTTTGATTTGAATGGGCAAACGAAGTCCGATTTCGATAAATGTTATATGTACGGACTCGTATTGAGATAAGGAACCCGAATATATAACTTTCGTAATTTTTTGATAAGCATACCGAAAGTTGAGTTTTGGCAACTTGTGGGTTTTGGTGTATTTTGAGTTGTTTTGATTGGGTAATGCCCAATTGGCCTATTTTGATGTGATTCTATTGATTTTTTATCAGATACTACACCTGTGGAGGCCGAAATTCGCGGCAAGAGAGTTGTCTCTTAGCGGTTGTGTACCGAAGTCGAGGTAAGTGGCTTGTCTAACCTCGTGTGGGGGAATTTTCACCCCTAGGATATTATGTGATAGTTTAAATGCCTTGTACGCGAGGTGACAAGCGTGTACATGCGCTAGTTGTTGTAGCACATACATTACTTGAATTGTCTGATTAGTGATATTCCTGCTCTTAGCTGATTAAATTGATACTCTTACCCCGTATTAGTTAGAAAAGCATGATTAGATAGGATTTAACTGTCTAGTTGCCTAATTGTCTTACTTGAACTTCTTGATAATTGTTGGCACTAGTTTCGGTGAAGTTGTAGTTAAGCATATTATATTCTCTCTCTGTATTCCTTTCTTTGTTGTGTTTGTGGACTGCGGGTTCGATTCCCGGAGATCTCAGGGCTGTGGGTTCGATTCCCAGAGACCCGGAGTGGTATTGTTTGTGGACCGCGGGTTCAATTCCCGGAGATCCTGAGTTATTGAGATATGCACTGCGGGTTCGATTCCCGAAGATCCCGAGTTATTGAGATATGGACTGCGGGTTCGATTCCCGGAGATCCCGAGTTATCGAGATATGGACAGCGGGTTCGATTCCCGGAGATCCTGATGTTATTGAGATATGGACTGCGGGTTTGATTCCAGGAGATCCTGAGCTATTGATATATTATTGAGATGTGGACTGCGGGTTCGATTCCCGGAGATCCTGAGATTTATTGAGACAGGGGCTGCGGGTTCGATTCCCGGAGACCCACGGGTACGGTCAATGGGACTGTGGGTTCAATTCCCACAGGTCCTCGACTTGATAATTGAATTTTTGTTACTTGTTGTTAGCTTAATTGTAGACGATTGTAGCAATCACCTATTATTATTAAATTCAGAATTATTATCCTTTAAACTGCTTATTATTGTTACTATCATTTTGTTATTGTTTCTCTCACTAGGGCCCTGACCTTCCTCGTCACTACTCCATCGAGGTTAGGCTTGGCGCTTACTGAGTACCGCCATGGTGTACTCATGCTACTCTTCTGCACACTTTTGTTGTGCAGATCCAGGTACATCAGGACAGGCTCATACTAGGTGATTCAGCAGCACTTTGGGAGACCTCGAGGTATGATCTGCTACGTCCGCGGATCCGGGGGCCTTCCTTCTATTTTGATAGTATTAGTAGATGTTTTTTCTTCTTCGTTGTTAGATACTCTTTATACATAGAGCCACGGTTGTATATTCTCTTTTAGTCTGTGTTACCCGTGGGATTTCCGGGTTTTGGTGGTATTTTATACAGTGTATTTGATGGGTGTATGTGCCAAGCGGCACGGATTACATTCCTTTTATCTTATTTTCTCCGCTATTTCTCATTTAATGTTCATAAACTTGTATATTCCGCAATGTTTTAGGCTTACCTAGTCGTGGGATCTGGGTGCCATCACGACATGTTCACGATTGGTGAACTAGGGTCGTGACAAGTTGGTATCAGAGCTCTAGGTTCGTAGGAGTCACCGGACACAGACCGGTTACTTAGATTCTCGCCGATCGATATGGAGACGTCTGTATTTATCTACGAGGGGTTATGTAACTGTTTAGGAAACTCTTCATTTCTTTGAATTCCTTATCGTGCGCCATTTATTCAGTTGGATCTTATGTCATATGTTCTTTTGCATCCACTCGTGTATTGAAATTGTGCACTCGGTATCAAGTATGCGCCGACGGTTTGTGATGCTGCAGAGGGATTTCAAGGGAGTCAAAAATTTACTCAACTATTGTTACCGTGTATCATCCATATCGATAATGCAAGAAATTGAGAGATCTTCAATTGTGCACATGGGGGTGCACTAGGTTCTGACATTCGGTTGATAAGTATGGTCTTGAGAAGGTTTACTTAACTGCCTAATCGTCACAGTAATGGTAGAATCACAAGGTGGATGCAGATCTAAAGATAGTTAGTGGTAATAAAGACTATATGGTTCATATGAGATATCTATTTAGCGAAGGATTCAGCCAGCGGAGATACGGGGGGGAAGAGTGTAACTATCTTAAGAAGGATATGTACCAAACGAATGTCTTGGGCTGTCTCATGATGAAGATGTACAAATGACAAAGGCTATTGTCATGGATTAGCAAGATGTATCTTAAGGCTTCGTGCCAAGTGAAAGGATTTCACTATCAACGATCAAATTATGGGTCATGTGTCATATCAGATTTGGCCTGCAATGTATTTATGTGTTATTCAAAGAGTTCTTGAAAACTTGCGGATGGGCAAGAGTTGAGGCTCGTATGGTATGATGTTGGGACTTTTGATGTTCCTGTGTCCCTAATAAAATCTACATTTCATTATCAGTAGGGAAGACTTTGGCGAAGGCTACATGGTGCTTCGTAGGTGTGAGAATCACAGTATGTCTTAAGTTGCCGTGGTAAATAATGCTCGATGCATGGAGCGAGAACATGTTTGGTTGTATTGGGAGGAGGTCATACCCTATGGTGTCAGAGTGCTAATAGAGCACATGTGGTTATGTTAGTTGGATCAAGTGAATTACAGTTGAATAAGAGTAAATGACTTGAGAGAATGGTTCTAATGTGTTCGAGAGATGTGTATTAGTGGCCTTGAGCCAAGTGGGGGAGTCCCACCGCTTACGATTGGGTCGCATGGTTAATTACCTGCGTGAATTCTGGGCATTAGCATTAATGAGTTATTGCAGCTACAGAAAAGGACCATGAGTGGTAATTGAGTATATGAATTGTTGAATACATGTTATGGTTAGCCTTACTGGCTCATGTTCAAACTTGAGGAAGATTCATGATTTATGCCTCGTATAGGTGCAGGCTTCTAGGGAAGTGATCCCGCTGGGTGCTTTATCGAGAGGGTACTCATATGTTATAAAATTTAGAGTTGGGTTGCATACTGGGACAAGTCAGAGTCGGATGGCTCTCAATAGCGGTCCTAGTGAATTCAAGAGGTAAAGTGTGGTGCCTGATAATTCTGAGTCTATAAGTACAGTTGAGGCTCAAACTTTTGGAGCAACTTACGAAGAAAGGCACAAAATGATCTATGATGTTTTGACTTGTGGTGTAGTATTTGAGAGACATGAAATGGTCGTCGTTCTTGAGATAGCATGGCCTCATGATTTAAGGTCACTCTGGGTAGGTGCGGTTGGAATAAGTTATGTATTGAAGGAAGATATTAACATTTCTAAGACAATCAAGGATAACCTGGAAGGAAGTAGGTTGATTAGCCATAGTTGAGTTGGCATATTGGTGTCGGTGATCGGTTCATGCAGCGTGATCGAGTTATGCATGTGATTTGTGGCGGTGCATTTGAGGCTTATCGGCCGCAGTGATTGATGTTACTCTGAAGTATTCTTCTATTAGGGCCTGTTATGAGTAGGCGGATCTTGGAAAGGGCTATGATGGCTTGGACCACTATTAGAGATTGGCATATTCGATGGTTATGAGAATTTGCCATATGTTGTTATAGTTCTCCTGAAGGGAGTTAAATGGAAAGTCTTATGTGATGAAGTATTAGCCTATCATCAGTTCTAGAGTTGTGATGGAAATCGTGGTTATCGAATATCGGCACAGGAGGTGCAGTAAGTGGTATGGAATTTGAAGTAAGGACCAAGGTCGTAGTCTGGTCAATGAATATGATATAAAGAGCTTGGATGAACAGGAAAGGAGTTATAGTGTTTTGAGTAAGAAGGGTATTAACGTCAGTATCACTTGAGATCGGTGTTCTATGAGAAAGGCTTTGCATCCCGGTTAGGGACTCTTGATCGCTTTTCAGTGTTAGTGCAGCCGGTGGGTTGAATATGTAGTCCCATTAATTATTCGGAAGATGGTGGGAACTTGTTCCACAAGAATATTAGGTGTTGTCACACCTCCCTTTTTACTACCCCAACATGCGTAAGGTGTATAAATACACTTGTAGGGTATACCCCGACGCTCAATTACCCGAGACGGATAAAATAACGTAAGGGAAGGAGTTTTTTCTAATTTAAGGACAATCGGTTCGGGATTTGTTAGAGATTAATCAGAGTCGCCACTTGGGAATGATCATGGTGTCCCAAGTCACCGGTTAATCCCGAATCCGAGGAATTTTGACTCTTTAAAATGTCTGCGAAGCAGAGGTCCGGATAAGGAACTCTGTTAACCCGGGAGAAGGTGTTAGGCACTCCCGGATTCCGTGGTTTTAGCACGGTCGCTCCACCGTCGTTCTTGACTTTTGTTTGACTCAGTTATAGATTTTTAACAACATAATGTGCTTTTACGTTAGATTTTAGGAATTTGCGACATCGCGGAAACACGCCTCGAGTCATACCGCAACCAGTACGCCTATGACTTTTGGTGTATTTTGGCTTTGCCGAGATTTGGATTTGAGTCGCACCAAGTGCACACTCGTTCATAGGAAGGTATATTAAATCGTGCCTAAATATAGTCTATATCGGCTTTTAAGTCTTTTGGGAGAAGCTATGAAATTGGCTATTAGCTTTCCCGGGTCTATTTGTGTTTATATCCTTACTAAATGGGGGCCCCGGTGTTATTCGGGCGAGGCTCGTCCCAATTTTTATTAAAGGATTCAATATTTGTATTTAACTACGTTTTCTACACTTGTTCTTTCCCTAATCGTATTATTAGCACTATAATAATCCAGGCCCATAATTTTTGCTATACATTAGGCCCGGTCTCTTCACTTTGCTTAACTAAATCAGCCCAGGCCTTAAAGCCCAGGTAATCTTCAGGTTCATGCTCGAGGCTTTGATATAATTCATGCCGTGGGGTTAAGAGAGTTTATATAACAGATTGAAATAATAAAAATCAGAAACGCAAGCTGAATAGAATGAACTCAAAATATTTTATTCATTAAAGAGAAATCAGTACACAACTTATTGTGAATCGATTATCTATTACAACTCAGACTAGAGCTAAAGGCTATTTATGATCTCAACCTTTGTTAACAAGTTGATACTAACACTAACAGATTCTAAGGGAGAGCAATTCGATTATTCCAGAAGTTCATAGAGTAATTAAACTAATTATCTACAAATGACCAAAATTAAGTAACTAACCTATACATGAAAGTGTTTAATCGACCCAATTGCTTGCTAATGTCAACTGAGTTATCCAAGACTGAATGATCTATTCATATGTACACAAATGTATCATTGATTCTAATTCAACTTAGCTTATGCCATGAACCACAGTCGCGAATGAACTACCAACTCTTCTGCCTATTCTCTCTTTTGAACCTATTATACCACTTTATAGCCATGTTTGAGCACCAATTAACACCAAAACTGAACCCGTTTTAACATCATTGCCTATTTTACTTCTTATCTTTTAAACTTGTTCAAACACTAAGATTAATTAATGAAACAGATTAACTGAATAAGCTCAGTATTACTAATGTAGGTAAATGAATCGATGAGCTCTAGTTTTAATAGTGCTCATATTTAGCTATGTGATGAATGATCTACACCAACACTATCATTACACTACTGATTTCCTCCTGAATTTCGTTACCAGATTGTTAGTTTTGCAGGTGTTGTTAACCAACTTATGTTTTAGTACTTTTACCTAATTAAACTAAGTGGTAAACTATCTATATTATACTACTACTATACTACTACTACTATACTATTACATTGTTTCTGCTTGGTTTTGTTCTTCAGCTACTATAAAAGACTACAATGAATAATTTACAACTAAAACTAATCAACATTAGAATATAACTTCATGACGGCACAGGATCTTCATTTTTTATTTCATCAAGGTCATCAATACAACTTCAATTGAAAAAGACATGTACCTGAACCACAAAGAAAATCCGATGAGTCTAGGGGTAAAGCAGGTAAGCACAGCAAAGATTGAAACAGCAGTGAATGCAACAGTGAAGAGAAGGAAGCACAGCACACAGCAGTAGCAAAGTCCACAGCAAACAGAGAAGACCCAAGTAGATAATCCAATGAAATCCGATAGAAAACCCGGAAAATTCTACTGTTGTATTGCTAATTATAACAGCCTATATATTTTAGATTGCTTCAGCTTGGAACCCAAATGTATTTTCTCAGATTACTCTTCAGTGGAATCCCTTTTTCAGCCCCTTTTAAGAGATATTTATAGCTAACCTTTAGGGCTGAATACTTGGGGAGGAAGTATGGGATTAATCCCACTTCCCCCTCCTAAAATTATTCATTCTACACTTTGGTCCATATTTCAGTTACTAAAAACCCTTCCAGCATGTGCTGGAAGGTTCTAAAGATTCCCTTTTATGGGTTTTTACTAGTGTATCCCTAAGGGTTTGAGATTTTTACAGATTTTCCATTTTTAGGAGACCATTATACCCCTAAATCTCTGCAAAATTGCAGAAATCAGGAGCACACGTGTCTCCATTACCCTCCTAAGTTCTAACTATTTACTATTTCACCTTTTTAATACCCAATTGTGCCCTTAAGGGCACTGCTGATTTACTAGCTTGCCTAGGGCAGATTTTAGCTTGTTTTGAACCTATTTAACTAATAGCCAGCCCTGGCATTAGTATTTAAGGGCTGGCCAGTTTTATTTTTAAGAACTATTTCAAATTTAGCCATTTCTAAACTAATTCCAGTCAATTAAGACCAAATTTATTCCTAATTAAAGCTAATTGCAGGCATAGCCTGTTTTATTGTTATGATTAACCTATTTAAAAGTTTGCCAGTCTCAAGTTGAGACTTAGCTTGGGCTACCAAAGCCATATACTGAACAGCTGGGCCCAAAACCTTTACAGGTTTGGCCACTATGCTGTTCATGGCTCAATATAGAGCCTGGGCTAGTCTGCATTTGCAAACATAACCCTTTGCACAACCAGCCACTGTTTTAAGGTGGACTGTGTGTTAGGGCTCACAGAATTGGTCAACCCTTTGCAAGGTTGACCATTCTTAGGCCAATTATTAAACTTGTAGCCTATTTTGTTCATTTTCTGCTAATTCCTATTTAAAAACTAACTAATTAATGAGACCTAGCACTAGCAGCTATAGCCAATTCACCTAAGCATGAAAGCATTAACAGTGTTCAACTAACATGGAACTATTGCAGTTTTAGCCATTTCAACATATAATTATACACATAACCATATGAAACCAAACAATGTTTATCAACTAATCAAAATTCAGAAGAGAGAATGGATAATGTTGAGTTTTAATCAGTCAGACTCACAAACTCAATCTCACATGGCAAAGTGTCAATTAAGATCAAACAGGCTTAGCCACAATCAATTCATGTCAGGTGACATACTGGAAAGAACCCCAAAACACTTAGCATTCATGGGTATAGACACATAGACATTAAAACTCTCAGAAAACAGTCAACAAGGGAATAAAATAGGACTTATTTTAAACAGGAGAGCAATGGACTAAGCATGGCAATCAAAATCCCTTTTCAAGTACTAAGCCTAATCTTAATAATCATGAAGATGAAGAAGAGAAGGATATAGAGAGAAACAGTGAAGAAAACAGGAGAGTTCAATCAGGGTGCTTCAAAAACAACTTAATGTAATGATGAGAAGTTAAGCTACTATTAAAACTATGCATTCATGATAATGGGAGAAGGCTGGACTGTAAAAATTAAACAGATCCAAAGACTATAATATCTACAAGATGAGGAAACAAAGGGAATTCAAAGTGACTCTTATGACTTAACATGATTGGTAGCAAACAATTATGAAGATGGACAAGATGAAAAAGAAACCTAATTCTTTCATAGATCATTAAAGCCAAACATCAAGAGTAGTCAAACAGATGCAAAAAATGAAGAAAAGGAAATGAATCAAAATAACTTAAACTTATTATCTATGACTTTAAACATAAAAGAACTAAAAGACAAAGGTCAACGGCCATGCTTTTGTAATGATTCAAAACCAATAGTGAAACAGTCAGGGAAAAAGATGAGACTTCTGAAATTAAGGCTAAGAGCCATGAAATCAAAACCAAACAAACAACATCTCATCACTAACATGCTCGGAAGAAAAGATCAAGGAACCTTATGACTAAATACCAAAGACAAACCCTAAGACTAAACATGTTGAGAAAAGCTACTCAGTATAGCAAGAAAACAGATTAACAGGAGGATATACAAAACCAAACCGTAGCACAGAGGGTAAGCAGAACATAAAATCAAAATCAGACCAAACCTAAAGCTATCATGTGAAACAAGATCTAAGAAAGCAAAAACATGCAAGAAGAACACAAGTAAAATCATAAACAGCCAAAACACGAAAAGGGTAGGGACTTAGCTTGCGGGGCCTGTCCCCCGAGCTTCCTATTCTTTTTTCTTTTCTTTTCTTTAATCTCTCAGACTCTCCCAGGCTTTTCTTCTTGTTTCTTTTTTTTTATTCTTTTTTCAGAACTCTTTTCTTCGATTTTTCTCTGATTTTTCTTTTAGGCTCAAAGGGGAAGCCTTTTTGGACTTCGGCTTGAAGAGGGGTGTTTGGGTGAGGGTAAAGAATGATTCTTGATTGGGGTTTGAACTTGGGGTCACCGGAGTTAGGGTTCCGACGACCCTTTTTGGGATATTCGAAACGTTCCGGTAAGATTCGAGGGTAGCCAATGGTATGGTTGGGTAGCTCTAGTGGAGAGGAAGAGTTTGGCATTAGTTTCAGGTGGATCTGCATACTTTGGTGGTCACCGGCGAAGATTCCGGTGACCGGGACTTCGAAGAACAGGGTGTTTTCTGGGGGTTTTGGGTAAAGAAGACGGAGAAGAAGAAGATGAAGATGAAGGGAGTGGTAGGAGGAGCCGGCGACCACCGTGGAGGGTGGTGGCCGCCATGGCCAACTAGGGTTTGCTGTGATGAAGACGAGAGAGAAGAGAGGGGTGAGGGGCGGCTAGGGTTATGATTTTGGCAAAAATGGTGACAATTTTCGGACAAGGGCCTTATATAGGCGACGAAGCTAAGGTGATCCTGGCCGTTGATCTGATGAAGATCAACGGCTGCTACTAGCGTTACTTATACGACGTCGTTTGTCACTTATGAGACTAAGGTCTCACACCCTTGGATCACATTGAATGAACGGCTGAGATCAGATCTCAGCATTAATTAATTCTCTTATAATTCCACCATTATTCTCAGCCGTTGATTTGAGGAAACGAACGGTTGAGATCATCTTTGCTTACAGCCTTTGGACCGGGTCTGTTTGGGCTTAAGGACTGGGCCAACGATTTGGACCACAATTGGCCCAGATTCAATTACACAGCATACATATACATATATCTATTTTTTGTTTTTTTTGTATTTTCTGGTTTTAATGATTTTTATGTATTTTCTTTTATACTTTTTTTTTCTTTTCTTTTATGAAAAATTATAAATCCTAATTTACTACCTACTCTAATTTCCTAGTATTTTTTGGTAATTTTCTGCTATTTTTTCCTAATTTCTACTACTTAAGCTATTTTAATAATTTTCTAATTAACTAAACTAACAAATTAATTACTACTATTTTTTATTATTTTTTCTAATTCTTACTTATTCAAACACACAAAAATATAACTAATTTCAAGCAAAGCAAGTAATTGCACTCAAAAACATATTTATTTTAATTTTGGAATTATTTGCCTGGTGCAAAAATCATGTGCTCACAGCTGCCCCTCTTTGCTCGGGAACATGAAGAGTTTCAGTGCAAAGATAAGTGAGCAATAATGAGAGATTTTTGCACATCGGCATATTCCGTGAAAGCATTTTTAAAAACCTTTTGACCGCACCCTGCTTTAGAGGTTGCCTACATATCCTGGGCTAAACAAGAATCAGGTCAGTGTAGTTCGGGAAGGTCTGGCAGTTTAAAAACTACCAGACTCACCGTTGCATTGACACTGTTGAGACCTGCCGACTTAATCCTTATTACACCGGGGGGAAGAATGTAAAATGAAGAAGCTATTCTAAGCTAAGATCCTACAATTACAATTGTTCCTAATCTAGCTTTTGCTCTTCTTCCTTTTCCGGTGATGCAGAATCTTCCTCTTTTTTGTTGATTTTCTTTGATGCTGACTCTCTTTTTTGTTGATTTTTCTTTTCTTGTTGACTTTCTTTTTTTTGATTTTCTTGATCTCGAGATGAACCTGCTTAAAACAAAACAACAAACTACTTTTTTTTTTCTTTTTTCTGCCCCAGTGTGGGCTTTTAACTGTATAAACCATGCAATGCAGAAAAGTATTCCCGTATTTGAAGGTGGGCGCCTAACGGAAATTTAAACGTGCAATGCGATGCAGAAAATATTCCCGTATTTGAAGGTGGGCGCCTAACAGAAATTTAAACGTGCAATGCGATGTAGAAAATATTCCCGTATTTGAAGGTGGGCGCCTAACAGAAATTTAAACGTGCAATGCGATGCAAAAAGTATTCCCGAATTCGAAGGTGGGCGCCTAACAGAAATTTAAACGTGCAATGCGATGCAAAAAGTATTCCCGAATTTGAAGGTGGGCGCCTAACAGAAATTAAACGTGCAATGCGATGCAGAAAATATTCCCGTATTTGAAGGTGGGCGCCTAACAGAATTTAAACGTGCAATGCGAATGCAGAAAATATTCCCGTATTTGAAGGTTGGCGCCTAACAGAATTGAAACGTGCAATGCGATGCAGAAAAGTATTCCCGTATTTGAAGGTGGGCGCCTAACAGAGTTGATTTTCTTTGATGCTGACTCTCTTTTTTGTTGATTTTTCTTTTCTTGTTGACTTTCTTTTTTTGATTTTCTTGATCTCGAGATGAACCTGCTTAAAACAAAACAACAAACTACTTATTTTTTTCTTTTTTCTGCCCCAGTGTGGGCTTTTAACTGTATAAACCATGCAATGCAGAAAAGTATTCCCGTATTTGAAGGTGGGCGCCTAACAGAAATTTAAACGTGCAATGCGATGCAAAAAGTATTCCCGAATTTGAAGGTGGGCGCCTAATAGAAATTAAACGTGCAATGCGATGCAGAAAATATTCCCGTATTTGAAGGTGGGCGCCTAACAGAATTTAAACGTGCAATGCAAATGCAGAAAATATTCCCGTATTTGAAGGTGGGCGCCTAACAGAAATTTAAACGTGCAATGCGATGCAAAAAGTATTCCCGAATTCGAAGGTGGGCGCCTAACAGAAATTTAAATGTGCAATGCGATGCAAAAAGTATTCCCGAATTTGAAGGTGGACGCCTAACGGAAATTAAACGTGCAATGCGATGCGCAGAAAATATTCCCGTATTTGAAGGTGGGCGCCTAACGGAAATTAAACGTGCAATGCGAATGCAGAAAATATTCCCGTATTTGAAGGTGGGCGCCTAACAGAAATTTAAATGTGCAATGCGATGCAGAAAATATTCTCGTATTTGAAGGTGGGCGCCTAACGGAATTTAAACGTGCAATGCGATTGCAGAAAATATTCCCGTATTTGAAGGTGGGCGCCTAACGGAATTTAAACGTGCAATGCAAATGCAGAAAATATTCTCGTATTTGAAGGTGGGCGCCTAACAGGAATTTAAACGTGCAATGCAAATGCGGAAAATATTCCCGTATTTGAAGGTGGGCGCCTAACGAATTTAAACGTGCAATGCAAATGCATAAAATATTCCCGTATTTGAAGGTGGGCGCCTAACAAAATTTAAACGTGCAATGCAAATGCAGAAAATATTCCCGTATTTGAAGGTGGGCGCCTAACATAAATTTAAACGTGCAATGCAAATGCAGAAAATATTCCCGTATTTGAAGGTGGGCGCCTAACAGGAAATTTAAACGTGCAATGCAAATGCAGAAAATATTCCCGTATTTGAAGGTGGGCGCCTAATAGAAATTTAAACGTGCAATGCAAATGCAGAAAATATTCCCTCAGCCTGAGGACTGGGGAGTGGATTTTAAAAATATGTTACCTCCTCTTTTTGGTATTTTCTTTTACCAACTTATCTCTTGCCTCTTGTGAATTTCTCCACTTATTCGGCAGACTTTCTCTTTTTGGTATTTTAAATTTTCCACATTGGTCACATTCACTTTAAAGTGATT
The DNA here is from genome assembly GCA_032618575.1 of Nicotiana noctiflora. Lineage (NCBI taxonomy): Eukaryota > Viridiplantae > Streptophyta > Magnoliopsida > Solanales > Solanaceae > Nicotiana > Nicotiana noctiflora. The sequence continues at coordinate 171,895 of JASVEL010003479.1, forward strand.
AGTGACAATTTGTTCCTGCATGAAACAAAATTTATTAAATATAAACTGCTGGCAACTGGCATCTGCCGTCCCCACTTCTTATTGCTTCCTTTGTTTTTTTTGCTTTTTCATGTTGCATAGCTTTCGACTTCTTGTCCCTTGCAGACTCTTTTGTATTTTTCTCATTTCTTCATTTTTGTTTTGTTTTCTTTTCTTTGGCCATGTTTGCCAAGCTTCTTTATTCCTTTCCCCAATCTTCCATTCTTTCTGATCCAGTGTTATTTCAACTTCCGTTATCAGGAGCTGGTAGTTAGCTCTCAAAAGGGTAAACAATGAAATGCAGAGAAAATGAAAGAAAGGTAAGGGTATTTTGGAGAGATGACAGAACTTATCTGGGTATTTGCTGGCTGATTCCGCCGACCATGCCATGTATTTAAACTCTGACCCAGTTCGTTCCAATCATTATTCTGACTCTGAATTGCCTTTGACCCAAACCAATACTCTTTTTTGTTGCCTTTTCCCTTTTTGATAGTCCTCACGATCGCCTTACGGTGCCTCGAAAGGTTTTCACCAATAAGACTCTCTCGTTTATTCTCTCAACCTCACAATCATCTCACAGTGCCGATTAAGGTTTTCACCGATGAGACTCTCTCATTTTATTTCTCTCAACCTCACAATCGCCTCACAGTGCCGGCTAAGGTTTTCACTGATGAGACTCTCTCATTTTTTTATTATTTTTTTTTTCATTTTTGCTTTTTGTATTTTGTTTTCTGTTTCACGGGTATTATCCGATGCTTCGCCCCTCCTTCGTTGTATTCGTTGTCATTTCAGAATCGATCAGAAGGTCTTTCTTTGGACTGTAACGTGGCTTTTGGACGGGTTAAGAAAGATATAGAGGCTTAAAATTTCAACGATGGTTAAAAATATTTACAACTCTCGGAATTATTAAAACATAACTTCTGCCCCAGTTTCAATATGTGGGGAATTTTTGGATTTTTCTTTATTGTGACTGAACCTTAGAGAGGCTGCCTACGTACCCTTTCGGGATCAAGTCAGACGTAGTTCATCCAACTTCATAAGTTAGATGGATTTCTTTTTGACTTTTTCCCGATTTCTTTGTCTTTTTCTCTTTTTCATTCATTTTTCATTTTTTTTTTTGTCATTTTTCCATCATTTCATTTTTCATTCTGGCAATTTTGATCTTATTATACTAAAGCAGTTCCGAGAGAGGGATATGAAAGAATTCATTCATTACGGCTCAAAGGGGTTATCAATGGATAAAGTGTTTGGATAGAGAATAAAATGCCTTCGTCATTTCAATTCCAAAATCACAACGAAATACAAAACATACAATTGAAAAGGAATCATACATAGTATCTCTTGACCGCATCTGAATTGATAGCAGTCTCTACGCACTTTCCTTCAACATCTGTTAAATATAATGCTCCATTGGACAACACCCGTGATACCACGAACGGTCCCTGCCAATTCGGTGCGAACTTGCCTTTTGCCTCTGCCCAATGTGGTAAGATACGCCTCAATACCACTTGTCCAACTTCAAACTTTCGAGGTCGTACCTTCTTATTATATGCTCTGGCCATTCTCCGCTGATACAACTGTCCATGGCAGACCGCGGCCAATCTCTTCTCATCAATTAAATTCAACTGTTCTAACCGGGCCTTTACCCATTCATCGTCATCTATCTCAGATTCGGCTATAATTCGCAATGACGGTATTTCTATTTCTGCGGGTATAACGGCCTCCGTTCCATACACCAGGGTATAAGGTGTGGTTCCGATAGAAGTACGTACCGTCGTGCGGTAACCCATGAGAGCAAAGGGTAACTTTTCATGCCACTGCCTTGATCCCTCCACCATTTTTCGGAGAATCTTCTTGATGTTCTTATTTGCCGCCTCTACTGCACCATTCGCCTTTGGCCTGTAAGGCGTGGAATTGCGGTGTGTGATCTTAAACTTTTCACAAACTTCCGCCATGAGATGACTGTTTAAATTGGCTCCATTGTCCGTGATGATCACCTTGGGGATTCCAAATCGACATATAATATTCTCATGCACAAAATCCACCACCGCCTTCTTCGTCACTGCCTTAAATGTCTTAGCTTCAACCCACTTGGTGAAATAATCAATTGCAACCAGAATGAACCTGTGCCCATTAGAAGCGGCTGGATCTATTGGGCCGATGACATCCATGCCCCAAGCAACAAAGGGCCAAGGTGCTGACATTGTGTGCAACTCATAAGGCGGGGAGTGAATCAGATCCCCATGTACCTGGCATTGATGGCATTTCTTTACATACCTGATACAATCACGCTCCATCGTGAGCCAGTAATACCCTGCTCTCAAAATCTTTTTTGCTAAAACATAGCCACTCATGTGGGGTCCGCATATTCCAGCATGTACTTCACTCATAATTTCATCTGCTTGGTGTGCATCCACACATCTCAATAAACCTAGATCTGGTGTTCTTTTGTATACCACTCCTCCACCGAAGAAAAATCCATTGGCTAGACGCCTGATGGCTCTCTTCTGGTCTCCAGTGGCTTGCTCCGGGTATTTGCCAGCTTTCAAGTATTCTCTAATATCATGATACCACGGCTCTCCATCCGACTCTTCTTCCACAGTGAAGCAATAAGCATTCTGATCTCGGACTTGGATCTGGAGTGGATCTATATATGTCTTGTCCGGATGATGCAACATAGAGGACAATGTGGCCAAAGCATCTGCAATCTCATTGTGCATTCTCGGGATGTGCTTGAACTCTATAGCTTGGAATCTTCGAGACAACTCGTGCAAACAATACCGATATGGTATCAATTTCAAATCTCGTGTCTCCCATTCTCCTTGAATTTGGTGTACCAAGAGATCCGAGTCACCCATGACCAAAATCTCTTGAATACCCATGTCAATTGCCATCCTTAATCCCAAGATGCATGCCTCATATTCGGCCATATTGTTGGTACAGAAAAATCGGAGCTGAGCTGTGACGGGATAGTGTTGACCCGTACCTGAAATGAGTACCGCTCCGATACCAACGCCCCTGCTGTTGACAGCTCCGTCAAAGTACATTTTCCATGCTGGTCTCTCTTCTTGCTCCATCTCCTCGACAAGCATTGCCTCTTCATCCGGAAAGTATGTTTTCAACGGCTCATATTCATCATCCACCGGATTCTCGGCTAAGTGGTCCGCGATAGCTTGTGCCTTCATTGCCGTACGAGTTACATAGACAATGTCGAATTCCGTGAGCAGAATCTGCCATTTGGCCAGTCTTCCCGTAGGCATAGGCTTCTGAAATATATACTTGAGAGGATCCAATCGTGATATCAAGTACGTGGTGTATGCCTGACAAATAATGCTTTAGCTTCTGGGCCACCCAAATCAATGCACAACAAGTTCTCTCCAGTTGGGTATACTTCACCTCGTAAGATGTAAACTTTTTGCCGAGGTAGTAGATGGCTTGTTCTTTCTTGCCTGTCTCGTCATGTTGACCCAGTACACAACCGAAAGAGTTATCTAGCACCGTCAAATACAAAATCAAAGGACGCCCTGGTTCTGGAGGAACTAACACCGGAGGATTGGCCAAATATTCTTTGATCTTATCAAAGGCTTCCTGACACTCGTCGGTCCATTTCACCGCCGCATCTTTCTTCAACAACTTGAAGATCGGCTCGCATGTTGATGTCAATTGAGCGATGAACCGACTAATGTAATTCAACCTTCCTAATAAGCTCATGACCTCTTTCTTGTTCTTCGGCGGAGGTAGACTTTGAATAGCCTTGATCTTCGATGGATCCAGTTCAATACCTCGCCGACTCACAATAAACCCCAGTAGTTTCCCCTGAAGGTACTCCAAAAGCACACTTCGCCGGATTGAGTTTTAGATTGTACCTCCGGAGTCTCTGGAAAAACTTCCTCAAATCTTTCACATGATCAGGTTGTTTTCTGGACTTTATGATGACATCGTCCACATATACTTCAATTTCCCGATGCATCATATCATGAAACATTGTGGTCATTGCCCTCATGTAAGTTGCTCCGGCATTCTTTAATCCAAACGGCATTACTCTGTAACAGTACGTTCCCCAAGGTGTAATGAAGGCAGTTTTCTCAGCATCTTCTTCGTCCATCAGGATCTGGTGATAGCCTG